>JARQOD010001354.1:0-100802 GCA_033576555.1 Oophaga sylvatica
GGTCTCTATTTTTCCCGCATGGGAGCCGTCATCTGCTTTCCGTACTACCTGGGAACAGGGTCTACTCCGTTGTTCCAATATTTTGATTAATATGCTAATTGTACATGATAGGGAGTTGCTGAATACAGTCAAATCTGATATTAAAAAACTAGAGACCAAATTAAACAGTTTTGACACAACTTCTCAGGTCCAACCCTTTAGGGCCAGTTTAAAAGATATACTGGACAAATATGACAAAGAAATCATGAACAGGAAGAGGTCCAAATTTTTGAGGGATAAATCGGACTTTGAACAACACAATGTTTTCAAGAGGACACACCGTGGAAACCAACGCAGGGGTACGGCCCCATTCAGGGGTCGCTCTGGCACTCGCAAGGAGGCTTCAGGTACGGATGGCCAGACCTCCAGTGATTTTTTATCATCGGCAGAGAGCGAGTCAGACCCAGGACCAGACGTGGACGCAGGAGACCCAAGGTCCTATACTCGTGTGACCCGCTACAAGGTCACAGACCACAACGGCACAACCAACGAAAACAATACCGCAATTAAGGCCCTCTGAAACAAGTGAGTGTAATGTGTCTGATTCTTCTAACAGCCTGCAGATTATTAACTTATCCAATCATGTACTGTCTCCTATTGAAAAATCTGTCCTGAGCAAAGGTTTAACATTCTCACCGGTTCAGGCATTGGATAAATTCACTTTGATTAAGGATTTGTTTCTTTTCTGTAGGAAGGTCTTACTTCAGATTCTGCACAACAAACCACAGGTTTCTCCATTTGCTGACCCTACGGATCAGATGGTCTTTCAGGACCTTTTGGATTTACTACAGGAGGGGGACATGGCAACAGGTAGGCCCAAATTTCCATTCAAAAACAGATCACGAGTCTCGCCACCATTCTCAATTATACCAGCAGTGAGAATATTTTTTGAAATGGTTAAAAAAGATATTGAGGCCCTCCCTATCAACTCGCCTATTATATCTAATTTGACTGCACCTGAAAGACGTGCTCTTTTCAATCTGAAATCTAATAATGATTTCATTATTAGAGAGGCGGACAAGGGTGGCAATATAGTTCTGTGGCCACACCACCTGTATCAGGAAGAGGCACATAGACAGCTTGATAACCAAACATGTTACCGCCAATTACCTTCCAATCCCACTGGTTGCTATGCGACCAGATTGAGATCTTTAATTGACAAGGCTTTACAATTGGGGGTGATTAGTGTGGGTGAACGTGATTTCATTTGGGTTGAACAGCCGACTATATCCACCTTCTACATGCTTCCCAAAGTCCATAAGGACTTGCAAGTGCCTCCGGGAAGACCTATCGTTTCCAGCATAGGAAGTTTATGCGAAAAAGCATGTATATATCTTGATTTCTTCCTACAGCCCTTTGTTCTTAAATTACCATCGTACATTAAGGATTCCTCGCATTTTATCTCGGCCAATCAGGGTTTATCCTTGCTGCCGCATGAGGTGATGGTGACATGCGATGTTGAGTCTCTTTATTCGAATATCAATCACAAAGATGGCATGGAAGCAATTTTATACTTCCTTGATCAACAATTGGACTCGGATAGGATGCACGATTCTTTCTTGGTTGATTTATTGGATTTCGTCCTCAAACATAATTTCTTTTTATTTGATAGGACGTATTATCTTCAGGTGTCAGGAGTGGCAATGGGGGCGAGATGTGCCCCAGCGTTTGCTAACTTGTTTTTGGGTTGGTGGGAGGCCACGGTTGTGTACAACTCCAGGCGATTCCATGACAAGGTACGACATTGGTCTAGATTTATAGATGATGTCTTTTTCATCTGGTCTGGTTCCCCTGAGGAGTGCACAATGTTCTTGGACTCTTTGAATGATAATTCCCTCAATATCTACTTGACTCATACCATTTCATCCTTTTCAGTGGACTTTTTGGACCTAACCATTAAATGCCATAATGGTACCCTACTGACGTCTCTATATCGTAAACCTACGGCAACCAACAGTCTGTTGGAATTTAACAGTTTCCATCCATTACATACCAGGAGGGGTATACCAGTTGGCCAATTTCTAAGGATCAGGAGAAATTGTACGGAGGATCGGGAGTTTCGTAGAGAAGCACAAGATCTCACACAGAGACTCAAGAAGAGGGGCTACCCCAGGAAATGTATCTCTCGGGCCTATCAGAGGGCAAAGGCGCACTCCCAGACATCACTTTTGACTCCCAGAAACAGATCGATGGATAAGCATGTTCGGTTCATCACCGATTTTAACACGAATTGGTCTCAGGTGAGAAATATTTTACAGAAGCACTGGGGGATTTTGACCACTGATCTTCAAACTTCACAGGTGGTCAGTCAATATCCGCTTCTTACTGCCAAACGGGCACCCAACTTAAGGGACATACTCACTAGGAGCCATTATTCGAGACCCACCACCAGGCTTAACAGGGGCATTATTTTGAAGGGTTCTTTCCCTTGCGGGGATTGTAACATCTGTCCCTTCATGCATCCTACGCGTAACAATTTTTGCCATCCTATTGACCACAAGCAACATAAATTAAATCATACATTAATTGTAAAACGACCAATGTAGTTTATGCAATTATATGTCCCTGTCCGCAAATTTATGTCGGCCAAACCTCGCAAGAGCTAAGACGGAGGATTCAAAGACAGTTTTCCTCCATTAATACTGCGGCTGCAGATACACGGAAGGGCAAAACCCTTACCTCCGTAGCATCGCATTTTTTACTTCACCATGAGGGTAGGCACCATGATTCCAGAATAGTTGGTCTTGAACATATTAGCGGCACTATTAGAGGTGGTCCCCTTGACAGCAAACTACTACAAGTTGAAGCTAAGTGGATTTATACCTTGCATTCCATAACACCGTATGGTATTAATGAGGACCTTCTTTTTACAGGCTTTTTGGGATGAACAGCTTTCACATTTGCCCTCTGAGGCCCTCTGTCATGTTTCATGCCTATAAGCATTCCAGATCCTGGAGTGGTTTCCTTTCTGGCCGTATGTATATTATCTGGCTCATCGTTTCTAGGAATTTTTCATCCATCAATATGGGATCCGTCATCTTTGGAAATTGGATGTGTTGAAATCTAGGACTATTTTCGCCTTTTTCACATGGAACCATTATTCTTTATAACTGGATATACTCAAATTTGGATCTCTTCTGTCTTTTTCATATGGACTTCTTGGTGTCGACACACGGAGTCATTGTTTTCGGGTCAATATCATCATGGACAGTGGACTGATATCAATATGGAACCTTATATGTCTGACATTTTCATGCCACAATTTATGTGGGTTTCATTCTATGTCTCTACTATGCCTTTCTTTTTTGTTTTCCTGTGTTATTTTTATTTTTTCATTATTATTATTTTTCATCATTTAAATATTTTTATTCTGTATTTATTTTATTTTTATTTATTTTTGTTACTCATGTTTTTTGCTTTATTTTCTATATTTATATAGAGTTAATAATTATTATTGGTGTTACATTTTTTTCATTATCTTATTTTTCATTAGCCCTTATCATTTTCAGTCACTAACAACTCCTTACATTGGTAAGGCTCAAATTTCCATTCAATTCAGTCCATATGATCTTATTCTCCATTTCCCTGTCAGCACTTTTTTCTTTTCTCCCAGCTCCCGGGAGCCGTGCACGTGCAGTCAATATCCTCGCTGTGCATCATCGCTCTCCCTGAGCGATGTCTGCACAGCAAGGTCATTCAGCAGAGACGTCTGCCGCGTCATCACATTCTTCCCCTCCACTTCCGGTTCCTGACCCAGATGCCACACACACGAGGCTGCTTTACCATAATGATACAGGTATTTATAGACGGCTTTGGCATGCATTCCTCACCTTCCCCTGACGAAGCCGTCCGGGCGACGGCGACACGCGTTGGGCAGCCCCCGCCTCTGCCTCCTGCTCTTTTTGCCACTTGCCTTCCTTCCCATGGCAGATTTGTGAGCACATTTCTACACCGCTCATTGCTTTTCATTCTTTGGACTTGCATCTGGGCACATTGTATGGGATTTCCCTGACTGGTCGTATATCTTAGCAATTTTTTCTGTACATAATTAATGTTTCTCTCTACCTCATGGGTGCATTCTGGTTCATAGAGCATTTTTGTCTATATTCACACAGCTGCTGGTCCATTTGTGGTTATGTCCACATTTAACCACATATATGGGGGTTTTCTTTGTGGACATTTTGTCAATTATATATTAGGCATTATTGCTCATTATAGGATGGTTCATACTACATGTTTTGCCTCATTATTGACAATTGTATAGCAGGATGTATGCGGGTGGCTTCTCACTGTTTTTAGCATGTTTTTATTGTTGTTTGCCAATAAAGTCATTTTCTATTACTATATAGGGTGGTGTGCAACATTTTTGGTGGTCATCTTTTTTCTTCCTTCAGTCTTCCTACTATTATTGACCACTGCTTGCACCCCCTGATATTGATTGTTTAAACTTTGCAGTGCGCCCATTTTTTCATATTGCAGTTTTAGGCGCATGAGTGTCACATTTCACAGGAGGAAAATCCGTGAAACAGACTCCACCAATGGGACACCAGTGGGCGAGTGTCATAGGTCTTATTTAAATAGACACTGTTCAGCTGAATTCTTCAGATTTTGCTGCTGTTCCCTGTGTCACCATGGATCTGTGTTGGGAGAGTTTTCGCTTCAACTTGGATCTGGACATCGCGCTGTTTCTGGCTTTTTGCTTGCAGCAGCAAAGGGAGAGAGAGAGACAGCGAAGACGGCAGCGGCGGCGTTTTTGGAGACATCCCATTATTAAAGTCCGGGAGAGCCGTGGAGCGTACCACACCCTCTTCAGCGAGCTCCAGGCAAACCCAATGAAATTTTCTGACAATACACAGATGGGGCAGCACGGTGGCTCAGTGGATAGCATTGCAGCGCTGGAGTCCTGGGTTCAAGTCCCACCAAGGACAACATCTGCAAGGAGTTGTCCCCGTGTTTGCGTGGGTTTCCTCCGGGTACTCCTGTTTCCTCCCACACTACAAAGACATACTGATAGGGAATCTAGATTGGGAGCCCATCGCGGACAGTGATGATAATGTGTGCAAACTGTAAAGTGCTGCGGAATATGTGCGATTCCTCCTGAGGAATGGCTCCTTGTCACATTACGCTACGTAATATTAAACCAATGCATGTATTGTTTTTGTTCTGCCATTTACTAAATGCTTGCAGAATTATAGTTCTGCCATGTACAGATTGATTTTTCATGTCAGTGTTTTGCCAAAGACTAGACAATCACAATTTTTCTTCATCTGTTTTGCAGATTCCTGGCTTCTGGCGAGACCCTCTCTTCACTACACTTCCAGTACCGGCTTGGAATCTCCACCTTGTCGGGAATAGTTGCGGACACCAGCCGGGCTTTGTGGGATGTTCTCTGTCCTGAATTTATGCCCCTGCCCACCGTGGAAGAGTGGATGGATATTGCTGAAAAATTCTGGACAGTCTGCAATTTCACCAACTGTTTAGGAGCGGTGGATGGGAAACACATCAGGATAACAAAACCCCCAAGAAGTGGCTCTGAGTACTATAATTATAAAAAGTACTTTTATATGGTACTCATGGCTATTGCCGATGCAGACTGCAGATTTATTGCGGTGGACATTGGGGCATTTGGCAGAGACTCTCAGACCTTTAAGAACTCGGACATGGGCCGTAGGTTGTATGGCAACCATTTTGATTTCTCCCTGCCACGGCCTCTTCCCCATAACGAAGGTCTGCCACTGCCATTTGCAATGGTTGGTGATGAGTAGAGTTGAGCGAAACAGGTAGGTCAATTTAAAAAATACCGACTTTTGCCAAAGTCGGGTTTCGCCGAGCGAAACCCGACCATAGCGTGAAGTCGGCCACGTGTTCGGATACCCGAGCGCCAAAGTCGGTTTTCCCATAATGCTTCAAGGGCCTTTTCTCGGCCAATGAGCAAGGACGCAGAATGTGGGCAAAGCGATGACATGGGCAGCGGCCAGCACCATTTTAGAGAAGGGCATTGCAGTGATTGGCTTGCTTTGTGTGGCATCACAGTGCCTATAAAAGCTCTCACTGCCGACCGCCATTTTACTTCTGCCGATTTTAGTGTAGGGAGAGGTTGCTGACGCTGGTTCTCGGTAGGGAGAGCGTTAGGCAGGACAAAAAACAATAATTCTGTGCTTTTGCTGATAGCGATTAGCTGTACAGTTACTGGGCAGTGACAGGGGAGGATTTTGGTGTGTGCAGCAGAGCTGGTTCTTAGGCTGCCTGCCAGTGAGAGGAACGAATTGCTTGTGTGGAGCAGCAGAGCTGATTATTAGGCTGCCTGCTATCTGTACAGTCATGGCCAAAAGTTTTGAGAATGACACAAATATTATATTTTCACATGATCTGCTGCCCTCTGGTTTTTATGTGTTTGACAGATGTTTTTTTCACAGACAGAAATATAATTGCAAACATATGAGTAACAAAAGCTTATATTGACAGCTGGAATGAGTTAATGCAGCAAGTCAATATTTGCAGTGTTGACCCTTCTTCTTCAGGACCTCTGCAATTCTCCCTGGCATGCTCTCAATCAACTTCTGGACCAAATCCTGACTGATAGCAGTCCATTCTTGCACAATCAATGCTTTCATTTTGTCAGAATTTTTAGGTTTTTGTTTGTCCACCCGTCTCTTGATGATTGACCACAAGTTCTCAATGGGATTAAGATCTGGGGAGTTTCCAGGCCATGGACCCAAAATCTCTATGTTTTGTTCCCTGAGCCATTTAGTTATCACCTTTGCTTTATGGCAATGTGCTCCATCATGCTGGAAAAGGCATTGTTGATCGCCAAACTGCTCTTGGAGGGTTGGGAGAAGTTGCTCTTGGAGGACATTCTGGTACCATTCTTTATTCATGGCTGTGTTTTTAGGCAAGACTGTGAGAGAGCCGATTCCCTTGGCTGAGAAGCAACCCCACACATGAATGGTCTCAGGATGCTTAACAGTTGGCATGAGACAAGACTGGTGGTAGCGCTCACCTTGTCTTCTTCGAATGAGGCGTTTTCCTGATGTCCCAAACAATCGAAAAGGGGATTCATCAGAGAAAATAACTTTACCCCAGTCCTCAGCAGTCCACTGCCTGTACCTTTTGCAGAATATCAGTCTGTCCATGATGTTTTTTCTGGAGAGAAGTGGCTTCTTTGCTGTCCTCCTTGAGACCAGGCCTTGGTCCAAGAGTCTCCGCCTCACAGTGCGTGCAGATGCACTCACACCTGCCTGCTGCCATTCCTGAGCAAGCTCTGCACTGCTGGTAGCCCGATTCCGCAGCTGAAACACTTTTAAGAGATGGTCCTGGCGCTTGCTGGTCTTTCTTGGGCGCCCTGGAGCCTTTTTGGCAACAATGGAACCTCTCTCCTTGAAGTTCTTGATGATGCGATAGATTGTTGACTGAGGTGCAATCTTTCTAGCTGCGATACTCTTCCCTGTTAGGCCATTTTTGTGCATTGCAATGATGACTGCACATGTTTCTTTAGAGATAACCATGGTTAACAGAAGAGAAACAATGATGCCAAGCACCAGCCTCCTTTTAAAGTGTCCAGTGGTGTCATTCTTACTTAATCATGACAGATTGATCTCCAGCCATGTCCTCATCAACACCCACACCTGTGTTAATGGAGCAATCACTGAAAAGAGGTTAGCTGGTCCTTTTAAGGCAGGGCTGCAATGATGTTGAAATGTGTTTTGGGGGATAAAGTTCATTTCTAGCCAAATATTGACTTTGCAAGTAATTGCTGTTAAGCTGATCACTCTTTATAACACTCTGGAGTATATGCAAATTGCCATTAGAAAAAGTGAAGCAGTAGACTTTGTAAAAATTAATATTTGTGTCATTCTCAAAACTTTTTTCCATGACTGTATTGCTGTGTGTAGCCTGCTGTGCAGACTGCTTTTTAGCACAGCACCTACACAGCACTAATACTTATAATTTTTTTCTGCACAGTTACTGAGCATTCATTTTTTCCCACACTGTATAGACCTGTCCACTCCTCACACTACCGTGTACCGGCTGGTATCACTGACAAATACATGCTGACTATTTGTGGGTGTGACTCCTTAAATATATACGGAGATTTCAATTTTCCCCAAAACCGTATACAGCTGGTATTGTAGATTTACATTTTCTCCAAAACTGTATACAGCTGGTATCTTCTGATAGAGTACCGTTTTTCTCCCTTCTGTATTACGGTCAAATCCATACTGAGATAGCGTCTGTGTGTTACTCCTCAAATCTATACGTAGATTAAGAATTACCCCAACACTGTATACAGCTGTACGCTACTGATACAGTACATTTTTTCTGCTTTTCATATTCTGGGGTTATCCCTACTGAGCCTGTGACCATGTGTGTTACTCCTGAAATATATACGGAGATTAAAAACTACCCCAAAACTGTATACAGCTGTACGCTACTAATACAGTACACTTTTTCTTCTTTTCATATTCTGGTGTTATCCTTACTGAGCCTGTGACCATGTGTGTTACTTCAGAAATATATAGGGATATTTAAAATTACCCCAACACTATATACAGCTGTACGCTACTGATACAGTACACTTTTCCTGGTTTTCATATTCTGGTGTAATCCCTACTGAGCCTGTGACCGTGTGTGTTACTCCTGAAATATATACGGAGATTTAAAATTACCCCACACTGTGTACAGCTGTACGTTACTGATACAGTACACTTTTTCTCCTTTTCATATTCTGGTGTTATCCCTACTGAGCCTGTGACCGTGTGTGTTACTCCTGAAATATATACGGAGATTTAAAATTACCACAACACTGTATACAGCTGTACGTTACTGATACAGTACACTTTTTCTCCTTTTCATATTGTGGTGTTATTCCTACTGAGCCTGTGACCGTGTGTGATACCCTGAAATATATACGGAGATTTAAAATTACCCCAACACTGTATACAGCTGTACGCTACTGATACAGTACAGTTTTTCTCCTTATTACATTCTGGTGTTATCCCTACTGAGCCTGTGACCATGTGTGTTACTCCTGAAATATATACGGAGATTTAAAATTACCCCAACACTGTATACAGCTGTACGCAACTGATACAGTACACTTTTTCTCCTTTTCATATTCTGGTGTTATCCCTACTGAGCCTGTGACCATGTGTGTTACTCCTGAAATATATACGGAGATTTAAAATTGCCCCAACACTGTATACAGCTGTACGCAACTGATACAGTACACTTTTTCCGATTTTCATATTCTGGTGTTATCCATACTGAGGCTGTGACTGTGTGCGTTACTCCTCAAATATATACAGAGATTTAAAATTAACCCAGCACTGTGTACGACTGTATGCTTCTGATACAGTACACTTTTTTGGTTTTTATATTCTGGTATAATCCATACTGAGCCTGTAAGAGTCTGTGTCTGTTACTCCGCAAATATATACAGAGATTAAAATTTTTCACCTTCACCATATACAGCTGTACGCTTCTGATACAGTACCATATATCTCCTCGCATTTTGGGTACATTTCCACAAACATGAGGAAGTATGGTGGAAGAGGCCGCGGACGTGGTCGTGGGGGGCCACCTGGTACTGATGGTAGTGGTACATCTGCTGGTAGTGCCAAAAGCACAATAGAACCTAAGGCAGGAGGTGTTGAGCCTGCGTCATAGTCTGGCTCCAGAAGGCCTGGAAGACTCCCTTTTCTGGGATTAAACCACTTTTAAATCCGGAGCATCAGCAACAGGTTTTGGCTTACATTGCCAAAACAGCCTCCAGCTCTATCTCATCGTCTTCTGAAGTTTCAAAAGCTCTAAGCACTGAGTCGTCAGTGCAGGCTTCTGGTCAGGAACAACCCCTTTCCTTGTGTCCTTCACCCCCACCAAAAGTGAAGGATGCGGTAGGCCATGCTTCAGATTACTCCATGGAGCTCTTTTCACACACCATGCCTGGGTTAACAAGTCAAATCCTGAATTCCCCAGTCCAAAATGAATCTGCTAGATGATTCTGCTGGTACATTCAACCAGAGCACTACATTGCACTCGCAGTGTACTGAGCCAGAATGTGACCCTGATGAAACTCAGGTGCCCCTTCCTGCATACTATAGCACCTTGTACGGTGACACAGAGGAAGGTGCAGATGAAATTGAAGAGGAGGTGATGGATGACCCAGTTGTTGACCCGGATTGGCATCCAGTGCGGGAAGAGGGTGCCGCTGGCAATAGCTTAGAAGAGAAGGAGGATCAGCAGCAGGTATCGACATCGCAGCTGGAGTTATCTGGCAGGCCCGTAGCAGTCCAAAAAGGTGTTAAAAAACAAAAAGAGTTGCAGGACAGCTTGGCCAGATGGTCAAATTAGCATAGCGTGCAAGCCCTGAAAATTTATACCATAATAGGAACAGTCCAGTGTGACACTTTTTTGACCAAAATCCTATTGATGAGGCAAAGGTTATCTGTAAGAAGTGCAGAGGGACCTTTAGCTGAGGGAAAAATCTCAGAAATGTGAATACCAGTTGCATGCTTAGACATTTATTGAACATGCACTTGCAAGTGTGGACGGACTGCAAAACCTCAGGTAGCACATGTGCACCGGCTCCGACTGAAGTTAGCCAGCAACGCTTCATCGCTTCCCCCACTGTAAGCCCACCAGTTGGCACACCACCAGCAAGAAATGTTGAGGTGTCATCGCAAGGCTAAAGCAGTCAGGGAATCACAATGTTTTTGCAATGAAAGACTGCATCTAGGCCATCACCACCACCACCATCACCAACACCAACATCTCAGTCCGTCATGTCCACCAATAGTTCCCCCATATGCAGCTCTCAAGTTCAGCTACCCTACCAGACACTCTGCGTAGGACAAGAAAGTATTCATCCTCTCATCCATGTACACTGGGCTTGAATGCCTACATTGCCAAACTGATCTCATTAGAGATGATGCCCTTCCATTTGGTTGAAAGCGCAGCATTCCGAGAGCTCATGGCCTACGCTATCCCACGCTATGACCTACCCAGTCTGCACTTCTTTTCTAGAAAAGCCATCCCTGCCCTCCACCTGCATGTGAAAAACCGCATTGTCCATGCACTCAAACAATCAGTGAGTGGAAAGGTGCACCTCACAACAGATTCATGGGCCAGTAGGCATGGCCAGGGCCGTTACATGTCCATCACTGCGCACTGGGTCAACGTGGTGGATGCAGTGTCCACAGGGAACAGCGACGGTGAGACAGTGCTGCCTAGCCCATGGTATAGGCAATAGTTGGCTGTAGGCGTTCGACCCTCCTCCTCCTCCAGAAGCGAAAGCTCATCAACAGAGTGCAGTCGCACGAGCACTCCATCTGCAACTGCCAGTGTTGCACACAAGGTGTCCCACTAATAGCTAGTGGTAAGCCTCAGCAGGCTGTTTTAAAAATGATGTCTTTGGGTGACAAAAGACACACTGCGTAGGTACTGGCTGACTACTTGCAGCGAGAAACTGAGTCATGGCTGGGCAGTATACATCTTGAGCCAGGCAAGGTAGTCAGTGATAATGGCCGTAATTTTGTGGCGGCCATAGCCCTGGCAAAACTCAGACACATACTGTTAGGGTCTGTGGAACGCACCAAATATATGAGGTAGAGAGGTGCGTTCGCAGCCAGGGGTCCACCGTGCAGGCGGAACCTGCTGCTAGTAAAATGGCGCAAGACGCAAACTCTGTTATCCCGCAGAGTCGCCAAAATAAACACCGCAATGCGCTGTGGCAATATGTGCGAACTCTATTATTTCACAGAGCCGCTAGAAGGAGTGCCGCAGCGCTATATGGCGATGTGTGCGAACTCACTAAACACAACTGAGTCACAAAATAAACACGCTAGGGCGCTGTCTAGTGTTGAAAGCGAACCCTGTTACGTCACATGGCCGCTGAGAAAAAGTACTGTGTCCTGTCAGGCACCCAGGTACACAGTTAAGTGCTAAGCGAACATAGAACGTGATCATGCGCTAATGCCCTCGCGGGAGTCACCCGCAATCTATGGCGTCTGAACGCCAGACCCTGAATACGGCAATCAAACTCCTCACCGGTTATGCCGGTAATCTAGGGCATCTAGGACACCGACCCTGACCAGCTAGCATACCAAACTCCTCATCGATTAAGTCGGTATTCTAGGGGCTTATTTCAGCCGGGCCCTAACCACACACACGCATGACCACACTGGCGCAAAGCATATAATGGTTGATACTAGCGCATGGTGGCTCAGCATTGCCACCCTTTTATAATAACAGCTATAGGACCTGCCAGAAACAGGGACCAATGAAACCTGTTCCAGAACACCAGTAGTCACAGGACCTTCCTGGCAGACCAATAGGAGCTGCTGAAGTACCTGAGCATGTGACCCCGGATCTCCAATGAGAGATTTCACCCTGGGCATGCTCATAAGGGAAAAACAAGGACTTTGTCCTAAAGACATATCAAAAAACTGACCGGCACATCCAAACATAGATCCAGTGTGAATAGGTGCTAAACCCAGAGTCACCAAATCATGCACATACAAGAAAAAAAGGTAGCACACTGTAGCGCTATAGCTTGCAAACACGAAATATGAAAAATGAATTGCATCACTGCCTTAGAAATATGAAAAATTGAGAAGTCTTAGCGCATAAGATGGCCAAATTATGTGTGCCTGATAGCCACGTCAAGGCTCTTCTCGTATATCAGGTCCTAACTAATGCCAATCCTCGCTTAGAAAAGTCTGTCTGCATGGGAACATATGAATCCTCTCTTCAGACTAAAATCTACATCTCTGTGGAGGGGTAATGAACCTGGTGTAATTAAAAAGCCTGTGACCAACAGGTGGAGTGCTCAGGTAGAAGGTAAATGAATAGATATCAAAAAAACTGACCGGCACATCCAAACATAGATCCAGTGTGAACAGGTGCTAAACCCAGAGTCACCAACTCATGCACATACAAGAAAAAAGGTAGCACACTGTAGCGCTATAGCTTGCAAACACGAAATATGAAAAATGAATTGCATCACTGCCTTAGAAATATGAAAAATTGAGAAGTCTTAGCGCATAAGATGGCCAAATTATGTGTGCCTGATAGCCACGTCAAGGCACTTCTTGTATATCAGGTCCTAACTAATGCCAATCCTCGCTTAGAAAAGTCTGTCTGCATGGGAACATATGAATCCTCTCTTGTTGTGAATGGGTTTGAGATGAGTTCTGAGCAGAGGCTCCCTCTGGTGGTTACAAGCGGTACTAGTGAGGATTGTGCGGACTGGGAATCAGGTGTTGCTGATTGGTCTTATTTAAGGGAATCATTTTCCCATCAGGGTTGCCGGTGATCAATTGTTCTGGTCTGAATCCTTCTTTCCAGTTTCCCTTGTAGCCTGCTGTGTCGTCTCTGCATCTCCTGCTATCAGATAAGACAATTTCTTATTTTGTGTTTTTGCTATATTTTTGCATTTGGTCCTGCACTTCTGTGGGGGCCTTCTGGGTCCCCTCCGGGGGCTTTTGCCCTCTCAGTTTAGTTCAGCCACTGTGTTTTGTACTTTTGCTTTTTCCAGTTTTTTCAGTGGCTGCTGTTTTTGTTACACCAGAGAACTAATTTAGGTGGTAGAGGTCGTGTGATCTCAGGTGATTTTGAAATTAGTAGAGTTGGTGTTTTTCAGGGTTTTCTGGGATTG
The DNA here is from genome assembly GCA_033576555.1 of Oophaga sylvatica. Classification (NCBI taxonomy): domain Eukaryota; kingdom Metazoa; phylum Chordata; class Amphibia; order Anura; family Dendrobatidae; genus Oophaga; species Oophaga sylvatica. The sequence continues at coordinate 13,694 of JARQOD010001354.1, forward strand.
CAGTAAGTACCCTTCCTGTCCTTTTCTATTTAGATAGTTTGGGCCCCAGCTTTTGCTCATACTATTTTCTTTCTGTGTCAGTATTTCCTCTTGTCTAACCGCCATTACATGTTTGGGGGCTTTCTATTATCTTTGGGGTTCTGCTACGGGGCAGATAGCTTTCCTATTTCTATCTTTAGGTGTAGTTAGTTTCTCAGGCTGTGACGAGGCGTCTAGGACCAACGTAGGAACGCTCCACGGCTGCCTCTAGTTGCGGTGGTTAGTCAGGGTACTGCAATCTCATAGATTCCAACTGCTCTGGTGTATTTCCTTTTTTGCTTGCACTCCTCAGCTACCGTAACATAACAGTATCACCGGCCATAAAAATTGTATGGTACTCACAGAAAGGAAGAAAAGTTGTCAGAGATATTTTTCTGTTTGTTGCATTTTTTTTTTTTTTTCCCTCTGTATCTCTGGGTGCTGGGGAGGATCTTTTCTCCCAATGGAGTTTGCACAGTTGTCTGGCCGTGTGGATCAGCTTGCCACTGAGGTTCAGAGTATTGCTGCATATCTTGCTAGGTTGCCTGTTGTGGAACCTAGGATCCCCATGCCAGATTTGTTTTAGGGGATCGAGCTAAGTTTCAGAATTTCAAAAATAATTGTAAATTGTTTCTTGCCTTAAAATCTAAGTCCTCAGGAAACGCAGCGCAGCAGGTTCAAATTATCATCTCTCTCCTGCGCGGCGATCCTCAGGATTGGGCTTTTTCCCTGATACCTGGGGATCCTGTTTTGAGTGATGTTGATGCATTTTTTCAGGCTTTGGGGTTATTGTACGATGAGCCTAATGTCACTGATCAAGCTGAAAAAGCCTTGTTGGCATTAAATCAGGGGCTTGATGACGCTATGCGGTCTTATATCAAGGAATCATTGGAGAAGGGTCATATCAGACCATCCTCTTCACCCTTAGGTGCCGGTTTTTTCTTTGTGGCCAAAAAGATGGTTCATTAAGGCCGTGTATTGATTATCGTCTCTTGAACAATATTACTGTGAAATATCAATACCCGTTACCCTTGATTTCTGACCTGTTTTCCAGGGTGAAAAACGCTACTTGGTTTACCAAGCTTGACCTCAGGGGGGCGTATAACCTTATTCGCATTAAGCACGGGGATGAATGGAAGACGGCATTTAACACCCCTGAAGGGCATTTTGAGTACCTTGTGATGCCCTTTGGGCTCACTAATGCTCCTTCCGTCTTCCAGTCCTTCATGAATGACATTTTCAGGGATTTTGTGGACAAGTTTCTGATTGTTTATTTGGATGATATCTTGATTTTTTCTAATGACTGGGACTCTCATGTGAAACATGTTCGAACTGTATTCCAGATTTTGAGAGAGAATGCTCTGTATGTGAAGGGATCAAAGTGTCTTTTTGGCGTACAGAAGATCTCATTTCTGGGATTCATTTTGTCCCATCTGTTATTGAAATGGACCCGGTCAAGGTTCAGGCCATCTGTGATTGGGTCCAACCTACTTCATTAAAGGCTCTTCAGAGATTTTTGGGTTTTGCCAATTTTTATCGTAAATTTATTGGTAATTTCTCTGTTATTGTTAAACCATTAACTGATTTGACCAGAAAGGGTTCTGATGTGGTGAATTGGCCTCCTGAGGCAGTCTCTGCGTTTCAGGAACTTAAGCAGAGATTCACTTCTGCTCCTGTTCTACGGCAGCCTGATGTTTCTCTGCCATTTCAGGTGGAGGTTGATGCCTCTGAAATTGGGGCAGGTGCCGTTTTGTCCCAAAAAGATCCAGAGACCTCTAAAAGTAACCCTTGTGCCTTTTTCTCTCGAAAATTTTCTCCTACTGAACGTAATTATGACGTGGGTAATCGGGAGTTATTGGCCATGAAGTGGGCTTTTGAAGAGTGGAGACATTGGCTGGAGGGAGCCAAACATCAGGTGGTGGTCCTTACGGACCAAAAGAATCTGGTCTATCTGGAATCTGCCAAGCGACTCAATCCTAGACAGGCCAGGTGGGCCTTGTTTTTCACACGTTTTAATTTTGTGGTTTCCTTTCTTCCTGGCACTAAGAATGTTAAGGCGGATGCCCTCTCGAGGAGTTTCCTTGCGGACTCTCCTGAGCTATCTGATCCCTCTGTTATTTTGAAGGAGGGTGTAGTTCTTTCCGCCATCTCGCCCAATTTGAGACTTGCTCTGGAGGGGTGTCAGGAGGATAGGCCCGAGCGCTGCCCTGTTGGAAAATTGTTTGTCCCGGACCAATGGAAAAAGAGTGTGATGTCTGAGATTCATTGTTCCGCATTGGCTGGGCATCCCGGAATTTTTGGTACCAGAGACTTGGTTAGTCGGTCCTTTTGGTGGCCTACCTTGTCTCGCGATGTCAGGGAATTTGTGCAGTCCTGCGGGACTTGCTCTCGCTCCAAGCCTTGCTCTCGCTCTAGTGGTTTGTTGATGCCATTGCCTGTGCCCAAGAGACCATGGACCCATATCTCTATGGATTTCATTTCCGATCTTCCTGTTTCTCAGAGAATGACCACCATCTGGGTAATTTGTGATAGGTTTTCCAAAATGATACATCTTGTGCCATTACCTAAGTTGCCTTCCTCCTCTGAATTGGTGCCGTTGTTCCTTCAGCACGTGGTTCGTTTACACGGCATTCCTGAGAACATTGTGTCTGACAGAGGAGTCCAGTTTGTTTCCAGATTTTGGAGGACTTTTTGTTCTAAACTGGGTGTTCAATTGTCTTTCTCCTCGGCATTTCATCCTCAGACCAATGGTCAAACTGAGAGAACAAACCAGACATTGGAGACTTATCTAAGATGCTTTGTGTCTGCTGATCAGGATGACTGGGTCTCTTTTTTGCCTTTGGCTGAGTTTGCTCTTAATAATAGGGCTAGCTCTGCCACTTTGATGTCTCCGTTTTTCTGTAATTCTGGGTTTCACCCTCGATTTTCTTCAGGACAGACGGAGGCTTCTGTCTGTCCAGGTGTTGACTCTGTTGTGGAGCGTATGCAACAGATTTGGGACCAGGTAGTGGAGAGGTTGTCCCTCTCTCAGGAGAAGGCCCAGCGGTTTGCTAACCGGCATAGGACTGATGGTCCTCGGTTTAAAGTGGGGACTTGGTCTGGTTGTCCTCAAAGAATATTCCTATGAGAGTAGCATCTCCTAAATTTAAGCCTAGGTTCATTGGACCTTATAAGATCATGGAGATTATAAATCCTGTTTCTTTTCGTTTGCTTCTTCCAGGGACATTTAAGATCCATAACGTGTTCCACAAGTCCTTGTTGAAGAGGTTTGTTGAGCCAGTGGTTCCTGCTGCTGTGCCTCCTGACCCTGTTTTGGTTGAGGGCAATCTGGAGTATGTGGTTGAGAAAATATTGGATTCTCGTTTTTCTAGACGAAGACTCCAGTATTTGGTTAAATGGAGAGGTTATGGTCAGGAAGATAATTCTTGGGTGTTTGCTTCGGACATCCATGCTAGGAGACTTATCCGTGCGTATCATAGAACTCATCCTGACCGACCTGGTTGCTCAAATGAGGGTTCGGTGACCCCTCCTCAAGGGGGGGGGTACTGTTGTGAATGGGTTTGAGATGAGTTCTGAGCAGAGGCTCCTCTGGTGGTTACAAGCGGTACTAGTGAGGATTGTGCGGACTGGGAATCAGGTGTTGCTGATTGGTCTTATTTAAGGGAATCATTTTCCCATCAGGGTTGCCGGTGATCAATTGTTCTGGTCTGAATCCTTCTTTCCAGTTTCCCTTGTAGCCTGCTGTGTCGTCTCTGCATCTCCTGCTATCAGATAAGACAATTTCTTATTTTGTGTTTTTGCTATATTTTTGCATTTGGTCCTGCACTTCTGTGGGGGCCTTCTGGGTCCCCTCCGGGGGCTTTTGCCCTCTCAGTTTAGTTCAGCCACTGTGTTTTGTACTTTTGCTTTTTCCAGTTTTTTCAGTGGCTGCTGTTTTTGTTACACCAGAGAACTAATTTAGGTGGTAGAGGTCGTGTGATCTCAGGTGATTTTGAAATTAGTAGAGTTGGTGTTTTTCAGGGTTTTCTGGGATTGCAGTAAGTACCCTTCCTGTCCTTTTCTATTTAGATAGTTTGGGCCCCAGCTTTTGCTCATACTATTTTCTTTCTGTGTCAGTATTTCCTCTTGTCTAACCGCCATTACATGTTTGGGGGCTTTCTATTATCTTTGGGGTTCTGCTACGGGGCAGATAGCTTTCCTATTTCTATCTTTAGGTGTAGTTAGTTTCTCAGGCTGTGACGAGGCGTCTAGGACCAACGTAGGAACGCTCCACGGCTGCCTCTAGTTGCGGTGGTTAGTCAGGGTACTGCAATCTCATAGATTCCAACTGCTCTGGTGTATTTCCTTTTTTGCTTGCACTCCTCAGCTACCGTAACATAACACTCTCTTCAGACTAAAATCTACATCTCTGTGGAGGGTAATGAACCTGGTGTAATTAAAAAGCCTGTGACCAACAGGTGGAGTGCTCAGGTAGAAGGTAAATGAATAGATATCAAAAAACTCACCGGCACATCCAAACATAGATCCAGTGTGAACAGGTGCTAAACCCAGAGTCACCAACTCATGCACGTACAAGAAAAAAAGGTAGCACACTGTAGCGCTATAGCTTGCAAACACGAAATATGAAAAATGAATTGCATCACTGCCTTAGAAATATGAAAAATTGAGAAGTCTTAGCGCATAAGATGGCCAAATTATGTGTGCCTGATAGCCACGTCAAGGCTCTTCTCGTATATCAGGTCCTAACTAATGCAATCCTCGCTTAGAAAAGTCTGTCTGCATGGGAACATATGAATCCTCTCTTCAGACTAAAATCTACATCTCTGTGGAGGGGTAATGAACCTGGTGTAATTAAAAAGCCTGTGACCAACAGGTGGAGTGCTTAGGTAGAAGGTAAATGAATACATATCACAAAACTGACCGGCACATCCAAACATAGATCCAGTGTGAACAGGTGCTAAACCCAGAGTCACCAACTCATGCACATACAAGAAAAAAAGGTAGCACACTGTAGCGCTATAGCTTGCAAACACGAAATATAAAAAATGAATTGCATCACTGCCTTAGAAATATGAAAAATTGAGAAGTCTTAGCGCATAAGATGGCCAAATTATGTGTGCCTGATAGCCACGTCAAGGCTCTTCTCGTATATCAGGTCCTAACTAATGCCAATCCTCGCTTAGAAAAGTCTGTCTGCATGGGAACATATGAATCCTCTCTTCAGACTAAAATCTACATCTCTGTGGAGGGGTAATGAACCTGGTGTAATTAAAAAGCCTGTGACCAACAGGTGGAGTGCTCAGGTAGAAGGTAAATGAATACATATCAAAAAACTGACCGGAACATCCAAACATAGATCCAGTGTGAACAGGTGCAAAACCCAGAGTCACCAACTCATGCACATGCAAGAAAAAAAGGTAGCACACCGTAGCGCTATAGCTTGCAAACACGAAATATGAAAAATGAATTGCATCACTGCCTTAGAAATATGAAAAATTGAGAAGTCTTAGCGCATAAGATGGCCAAATTATGTGTGCCTGATAGCCACGTCAAGGCTCTTCTCGTATATCAGGTCCTAACTAATGCCAATCCTCGCTTAGAAAAGTCTGTCTGCATGGGAACATATGAATCCTCTCTTCAGACTAAAATCTACATCTCTGTGGAGGGGTAATGAACCTGGTGTAATTAAAAAGCCTGTGACCAACAGGTGGAGTGCTCAGGTAGAAGGTAAATGAATACGTATCAAAAAACTGACCGGCATATCCAAACATAGATCCAGTGTGAACAGGTGCTAAACCCAGAGTCACCAACTCTTCATATGTTCCCATGCAGACAGACTTTTCTAAGCAAGGATTAGCATTAGTTAGGACTGATATACGAGAAAAGCCTTGACGTGGCTATCAGGCACACATAATTTGGCCATCTTATGCGCTAAGACTTCTCAATTTTTCATATTTCTAAGGCAGTGATGCAATTCATTTTTCATATTTCGTGTTTGCAAGCTATAGCGCTACAGTGTGCTACCTTTCTTTCTTGTATGTGCATGAGTTGTTGACTCTGGGTTTAGCACCTGTTCACACTGGATCTATGTTTGGATGTGCCGGTCAGTTTTTTGATATGTATTCATTTACCTTCTACCTGAGCACTCCACCTGTTGGTCACAGGCTTTTTAATTACACCAGGTTCATTACCCCTCCAAAGAGATGTAGATTTTAGTCTGAAGAGAGGATTCATATGTTCCCATGCAGACAGACTTTTCTAAGCGAGGATTGGCATTAGTTAGGACCTGATATACGAGAAGAGCCTTGACGTGGCTATCAGGCACACATAATTTGGCCATCTTATGCGCTAAGACTTCTCAATTTTTCATATTTCTAAGGCAGTGATGCAGTTCAATTTTCATATTTCGTGTTTGCAAGCTATAGCGCTACAGTGTGCTACCTTTTTTTCTTTTTGTCCTAAAGACATCTGCTCGCCGCTAACCAGTACTGGCCACAATAGCAGAGTCTGGAGGAGCAGCAGTAATCCTCTGCACACTGCCAGACTGGGCGAGACGCTGGGACCGACGTCTAAGCTGAGCAGAGTCCACTGCGGCCGGAGACTAATGGGAGACCGCAGCCGGAATGGCTCGAGATTCCCTTTGTGCAGAAGCAGGAACTCGACCTCTAACATTACCCCCCTCCTAGGGCCCCCCTTCTCTGGGCCTCACTGCGTTCAAAAGCAGCGATGAGCTGCGAAGCGTGAACGTGCTCGGCAGGCTCCCAGGTCCTATCCTCAGGCCCATAACCCCTCCAATCCACCAAATAAAATCTTTTGCCCCATACCACCTTACACCCTACGATGGCGTTCACCTCATGGTCATCCGTAGACGAACCCGATGTCCCGGCAGATGACTCGGAAAACCGGGACATGAGCACGGGTTTCAAGAGGGATACGTGAAAGGTGTCGGAGATACCCAGGCGTGGTGGAAGAGCCAAATGGTATACCACATGGTTAACCTGCTCGAGGACCTTGAAAGGACCCAGGTAGCGGGGTGCCAACTAGTGGACTCAACTCGCAGCCTAATGTTACGGGTGGAGAGCCACACCAAGTCCCCAGGAGCAAATGTTGCTGCGGTGCGCCGATGTGCGTCGGCGGAGGACCTCATCCTCTCCTTGGACGCCTGAATGGCATCCTGGGTACGGTCCCAAATGTCCCGTGCCTCCACAGCCCAGTCTGCCACCCTGGAGTCGACGGAAGACACGGGCATGGGCACCAGAACCCGCGGATGCTGACCGTAGTTCAGGAGGAATGGAGTCTGTCCGGTGGAGTCAGTCACAGCATTGTTTAGTGCAAAGTCAGCCCATGGTAGCAAGGATGCCCAGTCATCCTGCCTGGCTGAGACAAAATGTCGTAGATAGGTAACCAAGGTCTGGTTGGCCCTCTCTACCAACCCATTCGTCTCAGGATGGTACGCTGAAGAGAGATTTAACTCAATACTGAGTAGACAACAAAGCTCTCTCCAGAACCGAGACGCAAACTGGGGACCTCGGTCACTGACAATTTTGTCCGGCATGCCATGTAAACGGAAGATGTGCCTAATGAACAACGCTGCCAGAGCCTGTGCAGAAGGTAACCGTGGTAGCGGCACCAGATGCACCATTTTGGAGAAATGGTCGGTGATTACCCAAATGATGGTGCAACCCCGAGATTTGGGCAAGCCCACCACAAAGTCCATCCCAACCATCTCCCAGGCCTGTCTGCCACCGGCAAAGGGTAAAGTAACCCAGCTGGCCGTTGTCGTGGAGACTTATTCTTGGCGCAGGAGACACACGCCCGAACATAGTCCCCACATCACGGACCATATGCGGCCACCAGTATGTCCTCGCCAGCAATTCAGATGTCCTCTTTGCCCCAAAATGTCCACCCACCCTGGACGAATGTGCCCAAGAGAGTACCTCCGGTCGCAAATTGGTAGGCACAAAAGTCTTGCCCGGGGCACAGACTCTAGCGAAACCGTGGCCACTGTTCTCAGGCTCTCTGTGGGAACAATAAGCCGAGGCTCCTCCACCTCCTCCTCAGAGGACACCACAGAGCGAGAGAGAGCGTCGGCATGAATGTTCTTCTCTCCCGAGAGGAAATGGAGTGTGAAATTAAACCGGGAGAAGAACAAGGACCATCTGGCCTGGCGAGAGTTAAGCCGCTGGGCTGTCTGCAGATACACCAAATTTTTGTGGTCGGTGAAGACTTGGAAGGGAAAGCGGGCCCCCTCCAACAGATGTCTCCACTCAGAGAAGGCCAACTTCATGGCTAGCAACTCCCTATCCCCGATGGAATAATTCCTCTCCGCTGATGTGAAGGTCTTAGAGAAGAAGAAGCAAGGATGCTTCCGACCTTGAGCATCCTTTTGGAAGAGGACTGCTCCAGCACCAACGGATGAGGCATCCACCTCCAATAAAAATGGCTTATCAACATCGGGGCGATGTAGGATGGGAGCGCTAGCAAAATGAGACTTAATAGAAGTGAAAGCCTTGGAGAACTCCTCCGACCACAATTTGGGATTTGCTCCCTTCTTGGTGAGGGCTACCAAGGGAGCTACCAAGGTAGAGAAATGGGGAATGAACTGGCGATAGTAATTAATGAACCCCATAAAGCGCTGCACCGCTTTAAGAGAGTGGGGTTCCTGCCAGTCCATCACAGCCTGTAGTTTGGCCAGATCCATAGCCAATCCCTGGGTTGAGATGATATAACCAAGGAAAGGTAAAGACTCCAGCTCAAACATACATTTCTCTAACTTAGCATAAAGGGAATTAGCCCGTAAGAGGTCGAAGACTCTGCAGACATCTCTCCGGTGGGAGTCAATATCTGGAGAGAAGATGAGTATATCATCCAGATAGACTACGACGAGGTGGAGAGCATATCCCGGAAGATGTCATTGACAAAGTCTTGGAAAATGGCTGGGGCATTACAGAGCCCAAAGGGCATCACCAAATATTCATAATGCCCATCCCTGGTATTAAAAGCCGTCTTCCATTCGTCCCCCTCACGGATGCGAATCAGGTTATAAGCACCGTGCAGATCTAGTTTAGTGAATACCCTTGCTCCCCGAAGCCTATCAAAGAGCTCAGAAATCAGGGGCAATGGGTACTTGTTTTTAACGGTGATGGCGTTAAGACCCATGTAATCAATACACGGACATAATTCTCCGTTCTTCTTCTGCACGAAGAAGAATCCCGCCCCTGCCGGTGACACCGACTTCCTAATAAACCCTCTTACGAGGTTCTCCTGAATATATTGCGAGATGGCCTCTGTCTCAGGAAGAGAGAGGGGATAGACCCTTCCCCGAGGAGGTTCTGCGCCAGGCAAGAGGTCGATAGGACAGTCATAGGGGCGATGAGGCGGAAGAGTCTCCGCAGCCTTCTTGGAGAACACGTCTGCATATGACCAACAGCACTTGGGAAGTGGAGTAAGATCTGCGGGTAACTCAGAAGTGGTAACCTGAATGCAACTCCTCACACATCTGCCTCTACATGCATCACTCCAACCCAGTATCCTACCCGAAGTCCATTCTATATGTGGGGAGTAGAAACGGAGCCAAGGTATACCTAGTAGGATCTCGTCTATTCCCCGGGAAGGACGAGTAGGGAAATAAGTTCCTGATGGGAAGGAGATACAAACAATACAAGTGGAACAGTCTGGTGTGTAATTTGTGAGGGCAATGTCGACCCATTCACTACCCGGAAAGTCACTGATTTGTCAAGTGACACCAGAGGTATTGCGTGACGGCGAGCAAAGTTAGAGGACATGAAGTTCCCCTCTGGTACTGAGTCCACGCAAAAGTCGGCGGTGAAAGTGGAAGTGCCTACAGTGATTGTCCCTTTAAGTGTCATCTTGGAGGAAAATGCCGCTGTCTCTAGTGAGCCTCCTCCCAGGGTCACAAGACGCGATCACCTCTGCGATCGCTGTGGACATCTGTTAGTATAGTGTCCTGCCTGCTGGCAAAAATTACAGACAACCGTTGCTCGAGCGGTCCGGGACTTAGGTCCCGCTCGAGAAACCTCCATGGCTTCAGAGGAATCGGACACCTGAACGGAAGATTCCAGAGGTTTGGCGAAGGTGGGAGCCAACCGAAACCTCTGCCTGCACTGGATCCGCTCTAACCTCCGCTCGTTAAAACGGAGATCAATGCGGGTGGATAGGGAAATGAGTTCCTCCAGTGTGGCGGGAATCTTCCTGGTGGCCAAAGCATCCCTCACATGATCCGCCAGTCCTCTCCAGTACACCGGAATGAGGACTTTATCCGGCCACTCTAGCTCAGAGACCAGAGTCCAAAATTGGACGGCGAACTGGCTGACCATGGATGAACCCTGTGATATTGCCAGCAGTTGGAGCGCTGTATCGTGGGTGACACGAGGTCCTAAGAAGACCTGTCTCAGAGCCTCCAGGAAAAGAGAAGCCAAAATAAACACCGTAATGCGCTGTGGCAATATATGCGAACTCTGTTATTTCACAGAGCCGCTAGAAGGAGTGCCGCAGCACTATATGGCGATGTGTGCGAACTCACTAAACACAACTGAGTCGCAAAATAAACACGCTAGGGCGCTGTCTAGCGTTGAAAGCGAACCCTGTTATGTCACAGGGCCGCTGAGAAAAAGTACTGTGTCCTGTCAGGCACCCAGGTACACAGTTAAGTGCTAAGCAAACATAGAACGTGATCATGCGCTAATGTCCTCGCGGGAGTCACCCGCAATCTATGGCGTCTGAACGCCAGACCCTGAATACGGCAATCAAACTCCTCATCGGTTATGCCGGTAATCTAGGGCATCTAGGACACCGACCCTGACCAGCTAGCATACCAAACTCCTCACCGATTAAGTCGGTATTCTAGGGGCTTATTTCAGCCTGGCCCTAACCACACACACGCATGACCACACTGTCGCAAAGCATATAATGGTTGATACTAGCGCATGGCGGCTCAGCATTGCCACCCTTTTATAATAACAGCTACAGGACCTGCCAGAAACAGGGACCAATGAAACCTGTTCCAGAACACCAGTAGTCACAGGACCTTCCTGGCAGACCAATAGGAGCTGCTGAAGTACCTGAGCATGTGACCCCGGATCTCCAATGAGAGATCTCACCCTGGGCATGCTCAGAAGGGAAAAACAAGGACTTTGTCCTAAAGACATATCAAAAAACTGACCGGCACATCCAAACATAGATCCAGTGTGAACAGGTGCTAAACCCAGAGTCACCAACTCTTCATATGTTCCCATGCAGACAGACTTTTCTAAGCGAGGATTGGCATTAGTTAGGACCTGATATACGAGAAGAGCCTTGACGTGGCTATCAGGCACACATAATTTGGCCATCTTATGCGCTAAGACTTCTCAATTTTTCATATTTCTAAGGCAGTGATGCAATTCATTTTTCATATTTCGTGTTTGCAAGCTATAGCGCTACAGTGTGCTACCTTTTTTTCTTGTTTGTCCTAAAGACATCTGCTCGCCGCTAACCAGTACTGGCCACAATAGCAGAGTCTGGAGGAGCAGCAGTAATCCTCTGCACACTGCCAGACTGGGCGAGACGCTGGGACCGACGTCTAAGCTGAGCAGAGTCCACTGCGGCCGGAGACGAATGGGAGACCGCAGCCGCAATGGCTCGAGATTCCCCTTGTGCAGAAGCAGGAACTCGACCCCTAACATTACCCCCACTCCTAGGGCCCCCCTTCTGGGGGCCTCGCTGCGTTCAAAAGCATCGATGAGCTGCGGAGCGTGAACGTGCTCGGCAGGCTCCCAGGTCCTATCCTCAGGCCCATAACCCCTCCAATCCACCAAATAAAATCTTTTGCCCCATACCACCTTACACCCTACGATGGCGTTCACCTCATGGTCATCCGTAGACGAACCCGATGTCCCGGCAGATGACTCGGAAAACCGGGACATGAGCATGGGTTTCAAGAGGGATACGTGAAAGGTGTCGGAGATACCCAGGCGTGGTGGAAGAGCCAAATGGTATACCACATGGTTAACCTGCTCGAGGACCTTGAAAGGACCCAGGTACCGGGGTGCCAACTTAGTGGACTCAACTCGCAGCCTAATGTTACGGGCGGAGAGCCACACCAAGTCCCCAGGAGCAAATGTTGGAGCGGGGCGCCGATGTGCGTCGGCGGAGGACCTCATCCTCTCCTTGGACGCCTGAATGGCATCCTGGGTACGGTCCCAAATGTCCCGTGCCTCCACAGCCCAGTCTGCCACCCTGGAGTCGGCGGAAGACACGGGCATGGGCACCAGAACCCGCGGATGCTGACCGTAGTTCAGGAGGAATGGAGTCTGTCCGGTGGAGTCAGCCACAGCATTGTTTAGTGCAAACTCAGCCCATGGTAGCAAGGATGCCCAGTCATCCTGCCTGGCTGAGACAAAATGTCGTAGATAGGTAACCAAGGTCTGGTTGGCCCTCTCTACCAACCCATTCGTCTCAGGATGGTACGCTGAAGAGAGATTTAACTCAATACTGAGTAGACACAAAGCTCTCTCCAGAACCGAGACGCAAACTGGGGACCTCGGTCACTGACAATTTTGTCCGGCATGCCATGTAAACGGAAGATGTGCCTAATGAACAACGCTGCCAGAGCCCGTGCAGAAGGTAACCGTGGTAGCGGAACCAGATGCACCATTTTGGAGAAATGGTCGGTGATTACCCAAATGATGGTGCAACCCCGAGATTTGGGCAAGCCCACCACAAAGTCCATCCCAACCATCTCCCAGGGCCTGTCTGCCACCGGCAAAGGGTAAAGTAACCCAGCTGGCCGTTGTCGTGGAGACTTATTCTTGGCGCAGGAGACACACGCCCGAACATAGTCCCCAACATCACGGACCATATGCGGCCACCAGTATGTCCTCGCCAGCAATTCAGATGTCCTCTTTGCCCCAAAATGTCCACCCACCCTGGACGAATGTGCCCAAGAGAGTACCTCCGGTCGCAAATTGGTAGGCACAAAAGTCTTGCCTGGGGGCACAGACTCTAGCGAAACCAGGGCCACTGTTCTCAGGCTCTCTGTGGGAACAATAAGCCGAGGCTCCTCCACCTCCTCCTCAGAGGACACCACAGAACGAGAGAGAGCGTCGGCACGAATGTTCTTCTCTCCCGAGAGGAAATGGAGTGTGAAATTAAACCGGGTGAAGAACAAGGACCATCTGGCCTGGTGAGAGTTAAGCCGCTGGGCTGTCTGCAGATACACCAAATTTTTGTGGTCGGTGAAGACTTGGAAGGGAAAGCGGGCCCCCTCCAACAGATGTCTCCACTCAGAGAAGGCCAACTTCATGGCTAGCAACTCCCTATCCCCGATAGAATAATTCCTCTCCGCTGATGTGAAGGTCTTAGAGAAGAAGAAGCAAGGATGCTTCCGACCTTGCAGCATCCTTTTGGAAAAGGACTGCTCCAGCACCAACGGATGAGGCATCCACCTCCAATAAAAATGGCTTATCAACATCGGGGCGATGTAGGATGGGAGCGCTAGCAAAATGAGACTTAATAGAAGTGAAAGCCTTGGAGACCTCCTCCGACCGCAATTTGGGATTTGCTCCCTTCTTGGTGAGGGCTACCAAGGGAGCTACCAAGGTAGAGAAATGGGGAATGAACTGGCGATAGTAATTAATGAACCCCATAAAGCGCTGCACCGCTTTAAGAGAGTGGGGTTCCTGCCAGTCCATCACAGCCTGTAGTTTGGCCAGATCCATAGCCAATCCCTGGGTTGAGATGATATAACCAAGGAAAGGTAAAGACTCCAGCTCAAACATACATTTCTCTTACTTAGCATAAAGGGAATTAGCCCGTAAGAGGTCGAAGACTCTGCAGACATCTCTCCGGTGGGAGTCAATATCTGGAGAGAAGATGAGTATATCATCCAGATAGACTACGACGAGGTGGAGAGCATATCCCGGAAGATGTCATTGACAAAGTCTTGGAAAATGGCTGGGGCATTACAGAGCCCAAAGGGCATCACCAGATATTCATAATGCCCATCCCTGGTATTAAAAGCCGTCTTCCATTCGTCCCCCTCACGGATGCGAATCAGGTTATAAGCACCGAGCAGATCTAGTTTAGTGAATACCCTTGCTCCCCGAAGCCTATCAAAGAGCTCAGAAATCAGGGGCAACGGGTACTTGTTTTTAACGGTGATGGCGTTAAGACCCCTGTAATCAATACACGGATAAAATTCTCCGTTCTTCTTCTGCACGAAGAAGAATCCCGCCCCTGCCGGTGACACCGACTTCCTAATAAACCCTCTTGCCAGGTTCTCCTGAATATATTACGACATGGCCTCTGTCTCAGGAAGAGAGAGGGATAGACCCTTCCCGAGGATGTTCTGCGCCAGGCAAGAGATTGATAGGACAGTCATAGGGGCGATGAGGCGGAAGAGTCTCCGCAGCCTTCTTGGAGAACACGTCTCATATGACCAGCAGCACTTGGGAAGTGGAGTAAGATCTGCGGGTAACTCAGAAGTGGTAACCTGAACGCAACTCCTCACACATCTGCCTCTATATGCATCACTCCAACCCAGTATCCTACCCGAAGTCCACTCTACATGTGGGGAGTAGAAACGGAGCCAAGGTATACCTAGTAGGATCTCGTCTATTCCCTCGGGAAGGACGAGTAGGGAAATAAGTTCCTGATGGGAAGGAGATACAAACAATGCAAGTGGAACAGTCTGGTGTGTAATTTGTGAGGGCAATGTCGACCCATTCACTACCCGGACAGTCACTGATTTGTCAAGTGACACCAGAGGTATTGCGTGACGGCGAGCAAAGTTAGAGGACATGAAGTTCCCCTCTGCTCCTGAGTCCACACAAAAGTCGGCGGTGAAAGTGGAAGTGCCTACAGTGATTGTCCCTTTAAGTGTCATCTTGGAGGAAAATGCCGCTGTCTCTAGTGAGCCTCCTCCCAGGGTCACAAGACGCGATCACCTCTGCGATCGCTGTGGACATCTGTTAGTATAGTGTCCTGCCTGCTGGCAAAAATTACAGACCACCGTTGCTCGAGCGGTCCGGGACTTAGGTCCCGCTCGAGAAATCACCATGGCTTCGGAGGAATCGGACACCTGAACGGAAGATTCCAGAGGTTTGGCGAAGGTGGGAGCCAACCGAAACCTCTGCCTGCACTGGATCCGCTCTAACCTCCGCTCGTTAAAACGGAGATCAATGCGGGTGGATAGGGAAATGAGTTCCTCCAGTGTGGCGGGAATCTCCCTGGTGGCCAAAGCATCCTTCACATGATCCGCCAGTCCTCTCCAGTACACCGGAATGAGGACTTTAGCCGGCCACTCTAGCTCAGAGACCAGAGTCCGAAATTGGACGGCGAACAGGCTGACCATGGATGAACCCTGTGATATTGACAGCAGTTGGAGCACTGTATCGTGGGTGACACGAGGTCCTAAGAAGACCTGTCTCAGAGCCTCCAGGAAAAGAGAAGCACTCTGTACCACACGATCGTCGCGCTCCCACAGCGGCGTTGCCCACTCCAACGCCCTGCCCGACAGGAGGGATAAGACAAAACCCACCTTCGTCCGTTCCGTGGGAAAACGTGCAGCCAGAAGCTCAAGATGAATGGAGCACTGACTCACGAATCCCCAACATTGCTTGCTGTCACCAGCAAACTTGTCTGGAAGCGGGAGACGGGATAAAGTCGGAGCAGGGGTCGCTGAGAAAAAACTGGCTGCAGCCACGCTAGCAGCCTGAACAGCGACAGCTGTAACATCCACAGCTGAGGTTGTGCGCTCTAGAGCCGCCAACCTACCCTCCAGCTGCTGGATATACTGCTGTAGACGCTGGTCGTCCGCCATTTTACTAGCCAGACCCTGACGCTAGTATTATGTTAGGGTCTGCGGAACGCACCAAATATATGAGGTAGAGAGGTGCGTTCGCAGCCCGGGGTCCACCGTGCAGGCGGAACCTGCTGCTAGTAAAATGGCGCAAGACGCGAACTCTGTTATTCCGCAGAGTCGCCAAAATAAACACCGTAATGCGCTGTGGCAATATGTGCGAACTCTGTTATTTCACAGAGCCGCTAGAAGGAGTGCCGCAGCGCTATATGGCGATGTGTGCGAACTCACTAAACACAACTGAGTCGCAAAATAAACACGCTAGGGCGCTGTCTAGCGTTGAAAGCGAACCCTGTTACGTCACAGGGCCGCTGAGAAAAAGTACTGTGTCCTGTCAGGCACCCAGGTACACAGTTAAGTGCTAAGCGAACATAGAACGTGATCATGCGCTAATGTCCTCGCGGGAGTCACCCGCAATCTATGGCGTCTGAACGCCAGACCCTGAATACGGCAATCAAACTCCTCACCGGTTATGCCGGTAATCTAGGGCATCTAGGACACCGACCCTGACCAGCTAGCACACCAAACTCCTCACTGATTAAGTCGGTATTCTAGGGGCTTATTTCAGCCGGGCGCTAACCACAGACACGCATGACCACAGTGGTGCAAAGCATATAATGGTTGATACTAGCGCATGGCGGCTCAGCATTGCCAACCTTTTATAATAACAGCTACAGGACCTGCCAGAAACAGGGACCAATGAAACCTGTTCCAGAACACCAGTAGTCACAGGACCTTCCTGGCAGATCAATAGGAGCTGCTGAAGTACCTGAGCATGTGACCCCGGATCTCCAATGAGAGATCTCACCCTGGGCATGCTCAGAAGGGAAAAACAAGGACTTTGTCCTAAAGGCGTCTGCTCGCCGCTAACCAGTACTGGCCACAATAGCAGAGTCTGGAGGAGCAGCAGTAATCCTCTGCACACTGCCAGACTGAGTGAGACGCTGGGACTGACGTCTAAGCTGAGCAGAGTCCACTGCAGCCGGAGACGAATGGGAGACCGCAGCTGGAACGGCTCGAGATTACCCTTGTGCAGAAGCGGGAACTCGATCCCTAACACATACCTTGCCTGGCTCACACCTTGAACCTGGTGGTGCAGTGCTTCTAAAATAATTATTCGGAGTTAACAGCCTTGCTCCGTAAAGTGCAAAGACTGTGCTCGCACATCCGTTGCTCGCCCGTAGACCCGTCGTATGCAGAGGCTGCAGCGATTGCTCCACCTCCCCAAGCACCCCCTAATCATAGACTTTGCAACAAGGTGGAACTCCACCATGCACATGGTTGAGAGGCTGTGCGAACAGAGGCAGGCTGTAATGCATTTATGGGAGGATACACGGGCAGGCAGTTTGAGGGCAGACATGGAGTTGTCGGGTGTGCAGTGGTCAAAGCTGAAAGACCTCTGTAAAGTCCTTAAGTGTTTTGAGGCATGCACACGGCTGGTTAGCACAGACGACTCCATCATAAGTATGAGCATCCCACTTATACGCCTGCTTATTCAAACTTTGACGCACATTAAGGATCAGGCACCTGCAGCGGAGGAGGAGGTGG
The DNA here is from genome assembly GCA_033576555.1 of Oophaga sylvatica. NCBI lineage: Eukaryota > Metazoa > Chordata > Amphibia > Anura > Dendrobatidae > Oophaga > Oophaga sylvatica. The sequence continues at coordinate 31,119 of JARQOD010001354.1, forward strand.
AGGGAAGCCTTGATGACAGTCAGGCATTGTCTGCTCAGGGAACTGTCCTGGACGCGGTGGAGGAAGATGAGGGGGATGATTATTTTGGGGAGGAGGATGCTTCTCAGGGGGCAAGAGAAAATGTTGTCTTGCCAAGTTCAGGTCCAGGGTTCGCGCATGACTGGAGGGATGTGGATTTGGCAGAAAGTGCTCCTCCACCCACCACTGGCAGTGCATCACTGATACCTGAAACACTGGCCCTCATGCGTGATTATGCCTTGCGGATCCTAAAAAGGGACCCCCGCATTGCCAAAATGATGAAGGATGACGACTACTGGTTGGCCAGCATCCTTTATCCACGCTCTAAAGGCAAATTACAGAGCATCATGCCACAGGAGAACCTAGAGCTAATATTGGCCAACAAACAAGCAACTCTGGTAAACCGTTTGTTAGAGGCATTCCCAGCAAACAGCAGCGGTGCAGGTTCTACCACAAGACGTACAGGGCCAAATGGAAGAGGTTTCGTGGTGCACACAGCCGAAGTGGCGTTGGAGACAGGGGTTTCATGACCATGTTGTGGACTGATTTCTCAAGGACAGCTCACACGCCTGGTAATCATGAATCTATAGCAACAGACAGGAGACAGCAGTTGTCAACTATGGTAAAAAATTACTTCTCCTCCCCTATCGATGTTCTCCCTCAACGGTCATTCCCCTTTAACTAATGGGCCTGTAAACTGGACACCTGGCCTGAATTCACAAAATATGCCTTACAGGAGCTCGCTTGCCCTGCTGGTTGTGTGCTATGAGTCTTCAGTGCTGTTGGATCAATCCTGCCTGAAAGAAGGACCCGTCTGTCTACGCAAAATGTTGATGATCTAACCTTCATTAAAATGAACCAGGAGGAGCCCATTACATATGGAAATTTCCAGCTTACCTTACAAAAGATGAGGGATTTAATGACAAACTACGGGGCTGGTGGAAGGAATTTGAATGGGACAACAAGGAACATGCAAACCAACACGCTTTGTACTGGAATACGGCAAAAGCGGTACTAAGAGGCAAAATTATGATGTTTGTGGCCTCACTCAAGAAAAGAGTAGCGGAAAAATACTCAGATTCTAGCGCGAAGCTTAGAAATCTATATACAGAGTTCTTGCAGAGCCCCACAACTCAAAACAGGGAACAATGGAAGCTGGCCAAACAAGAGTTTGAAACCTGGATTGATAGGAGGGAACAGATGTTCCGCTCTAGGCAGGAGGCTGAATTGCTGAGATATGGGAACAGAGCGGGGAAATTGCTGGCAAGACTGGCAAAAGGGAGACTGCAGGCAAGTCCTATAGGTAGATTACGAGATGGCCAGGGAAATATAACCTCCGACCCCAGGAAAATCAATGAAACACTAGAAAACTTTTACAAAGAATTGTATAAACCCTCACGTACTAATTTGGCAGAAGGTAAAAAATTCCTTCAACAAGTCACTCTTCCAAAACTAACACAAGAACAACAAGATGCAATTAATGCAGAAATAACAGAAGGAGAAGTGAGACAAACCATAAGTCATCTTCAAAATGGGAAAGCACCAGGCCCAGATGGATTTGGCAGGGAGTTTTATAGGGCCTTCAGGAACAGATCTCCCCACTGCTAACAAACCATTACAACAACATTCTCTTAATGGGGGTCATACCAAAAAGTTCTAAAGAAACACATATTAAAGTCATACCCAAACCAGGCAAGGACCCCCTTGAGGCCTGCTCTTACAGACCCATTTCCCTTATTGATGTAGACCAGAAGATTATGTAAAAAATAATGGCAGACAGATTGGCAGTAGTATTACCCCAACTGGTGAACTCTGCACAAGTGGTGATTCGGTAAGGGTAGGGCGGCGGTGAAAAACATACGAAAGGTACTAACTGTGTTGGACGGAGTGGGTTGCCGCAGCCAGTCGGGAGAGAAACCAGCCTTGCTGGCTCTGGATGCAGAAAAAGCTTTTGATAATGTTAGCAGGGACTGGCTGGGGGCAACTCTGGACTCGTTCAACATAAAGGGCAATTTTAGAATTTTCCCTTGAGGGGGTGTATAGGGACCCGACAGCTAGAATACACACACCAGGCTTCCTCTTTGAGCCATTTCATTTATATAATGGGACTAGACAGGGGTGCCCGATGTCACCACAACTATTCAACTTGGCACTAGAATCCTTTGCTCGGTATATGGAAGAGTCAGACTTATTTGAGGGAATCAGAGTGGGTGCTGGCAAGTGGCAGCACTAAAATAGCATTATTTGCAGATGATGTCATCTTGTTTATGTCCCGGCCACTGTAACAATTAGGTAATATCTTTCAGTTTATCCAGAAATTCAGTGAATACTCGGGCTATAAGGTTAATATCGCCAAGAGCGAACTCTTGGAATTGGGGGAAAAAACACCTGCGGAACAATGGAAGAAACTAGGTTTAGAACTACATATTGCAAAGACACATATCACCTACCTGGGAATTAAGATAGGTAGGCTTCCGGCACAACTATATTCACTAAATTATACACCTCTCATCGAAAAAATGCTAGGAGAACTTCGGAGATGGCAGAATCTACCGCTATCTCTTCTGGGAAGATGCCATTTAATTAAAATGATCAGCTTTGCCAGACTACTTACCCATTACAGACACTACCCCTGATACTCAAACATCTAGATACAAACAAAATAAATAGAGCTTTTACCCATTTTATATGGGCGGGTAAAAGGCCCAGAATTGCACTGGGAAAACTGATGCTAACTAGGAGTGAAGGTGGGATCAATTTTCCGAATGTCAGAGCCTACAACATAGCAAGTCTTTTTAGACATGTGATAGATTGGCTACAGGAGACTAACTGCTACTCTAATACCCAATTGGAAAGACAGCTGGCGGCGCCGTGGGAATTAAATGCCCTCTTACATACAAAACAGGCCAAACTCCCGCAAATGTAAAATCCTCCCTATTGCTTCGGGATACTATTGTATTCTGGAAGATAGTAAGGAAGGCATTCGGCCTTCCCTTCCAGATCTCTAAACATATGCCACTATTTGGTCACCCGGAATTCCCCCAGGGAACAGAAATCAAAATAGCGATAGGACAAACAGGTGATGACATGAAGAAAGCTGGGGATATTTTGCATACAGAGGTTAAACGATGGCTGAGCCCACAAGAAATCATGGACAAATTCCATATAGAAAGCAGACTCTTCCTACAGGTTATGCAGGTCCATTCTTTCTCCTTATCTAGACTTCGCAGGCTGCCTAATGAAGTGGAACTACACATTCTAGATAATAGGGTGGGTATGAGCACTCAGAATGCGAGCATATCCTCAATATACAACACTGTAAGACATAAAATCCTGAAGCTAAAGCAGAACAAGCTGTTTAAAACCTGGGAGAAATGGACCGGGGATAAGGCTATTGCAGAGACAATTCTACAGGGGTGGAACAGGTTAAAAAATCCATTTTATGTGAAAGATGGAGGGAAACCTATTTTAAGCTCATGCATACAGCATTATATGGTTTCAATATCCCATCCTCTCCTAGATTCCCTGACTGGATTACAGCGTGCCCTAAGTGCGGAACGCCTTCAACAAATGTCTGGCACGGGGTGTGGGAATGCAGGGCAGCTAAAGAGTACTGGAAACAGGTAGTGGAGCAGGTTCGCTCGTGCTGGGGAACCCATCTCCCACAAATGCCACAAACTATGCTATTTCACCAGTTAAGACCCCCAGAGACACAACCCACAGGAGGTAAAGCAAAGATCCCTAAAAACATCCACACATTCTTAGTTGTAGCTTTACGTGGCTTATTTGGTGAATGGCTTAAACCAAGCATCCCATCGATGGTGATGATAATAGCCCAGATGAAACACTTACTGGGAATTGAATTAATAGAGGCAGAAAGTAGAAAAGAAAAATCTACAGGGAAAGTATTTCCGCTGTGGAAAACGTTCATTGGTTTCCAATATAGCCCTCACGAAATATCAAAAATGATTATTCCCTTCCGCCACACGGAATGGTACTGTCTGGAGGATCTGAGCGGGACGTTAGGGGTCTTGGGAACTATTCCAGATGTATAATGTCTAATAAAGATATAACATATATTACCGTAGAACGACACTCTTGACAATGCAAAATACAGTAAAAGAGATTCTCTTCCTTCCCCTATTACCCTTCTATGTAGTCAGTTTACGTCTTTTCTTTCTCTTACTGTTTCCCCAAAATTTGTGTCACAAGGCATTGACGGAGATCAACCTATGTATCTATATACTATCTCAAAAAGTTATGCGGACCTGTAGTCTGACAAGTAAGATTTGTATATGTACTTTTGGTAATTTACAGTGTCATTGCTGATGCTATATCCTATCCTATGCTACGTTATCCTACCAATGTTATGTTAAAAAAAAATCAATAAAAATGATGTTATAAAAAAAAAAAAAATGAACCATGCATGGGTTTCAATGGATTTTGTCACACCTTCCCTGATGACACATAGGTTGCCAGCAAAATGGCTCGCTTTGTCCTCCTCTTCCTTGGACTTCTCAAATTCCTCCATTTGCAGTTGCTTTACGTCCATTATACACCTCAACATATGTCATTTTTGCCACCTCCTGATCTGGGCTAACCCCCCCCCTCCTACAATCCCCAACTTTTTATATTCTGGTGTGATCCATACTGAGCCTGTGAGAGCCAGTGTGTGACTCAGGCAAAATATATGGAGATTTACAATTTCCCCAACCCTGTATACAGCTGTACGCTTCTAAAACATTACCCTTTTTCTACTATGGTGTGATCAATACTGAGCCTGTGAGTGTTAGGGGTCGAGTTCCCACTTCTGCACAAGGGGAATCTTGAGCCGTCCCTGCTGCAGTCTCCCATCCATCTCTGGCCGCAGTGGACTCTGCTCAGTTTAGACGTCGGTCCCAGCGTCTCACCCAGTCTAACATTGTGCAGAGGATTACTGCTGCTCCTCCAGGCTCTGCTAGTACTGGTTAGCGGCGAGCAGACGTCTTTAGGACAAAGTCCTTGCTTTCCTCTTCTGAGCATGCCCAGATCTCTCATTGGAGATCAGGGTTCACATGCTCAGGTACTGCAGCAGCTCCTATTGGTCCGCCAGGAAGGTCCTGAAAGCACTTGTGTTCTGGAGCAGTTTCCTCTTGATCCTTATCTGGCAGGCCCTGTAGTTGCTACTATAAAAGGGTGGCATGGTCGTGCCGCCATGCGCTAGTATCAATCACATTATGTGCTTTGCACCAGGATGATCTTGCACGCATGTGTTAGGGCTCAGCTGAAATAAGCCCCTAGAATACCGGCACCTCCGGTGAGGAGATTGTATGCACGTGTTTAGGGCTCGGCTGAAATAAGCCCCTAGAATACCGGCTTTTCCGGTGAGGAGATTGTCTGATTGCGTTGCTGATTGCGTTACTACGGACTGCTGTCCGCACAGCAGTTGTCTGTGCATACCTGTGGAGTTAACAGGACACAGTCCATATTTCTGCGTTTCTACCTTAGCGACTCTGTGGCATAACAGAGTTCGCTTATACCGCATGCCACTTATAGTGGCTCACAGGTCCCATAGTCTGCAGCACTCTGTTGCACGTACACGACTTGCGCCATAAGCGTCCGCCATCCCTACAGTGAACCAGGTCTGTCTGCACGTGAGTACATCCCCACCGTAACGCGTACTTTAATATTATTTTATTTTTATATTTGTGCGTTCCGCAGCCTAAGTGAGAGCCAGTGTTGACTCTGGCAAAATATACGGAGATTTACAATTTCCCCAACCCTGATACAGCTGTACGCTTCAAATCATTACCTTTTTTACTTTTTATATTCTGGTGTGATCAATACTGAGCCTGTGAGAGCCAGTGTTGACTCTGGCAAAATATACAGATTTACAATTTCCCCAACCCTGATACAGCTGAAACGCTTCTAAACATTACCCTTTTCTACTTTTTATATTCTGGTGTGATCAATACTAAGCCTGTGATAGCCAGTGTCTACTCTGGCAATATATACGGAGATTGACAATTTCCCCAACCTGTATACAGCTGAACACTTCTAATACATTACCCTTATTATACTTTTTATATTATGGTGTGATCAATACTGAGCCTGTGATAGCCAGTGTGTGACTCTGGCAAAATATACTGAGATTGTACAATTTCCCCAACCCTGATACAGCTGTATGCTTCTAAACATTACCCTTATTATACTTTTTATATTCTGGTGTGATCAATACTGAGCTGTGAGAGCCAGTGTGTGACTGCAAATATATAGATACAATTCCCAACCTGCATACGCTGTATCTAACTCCTTTTACTTTATCTGTGTATCATACTGACTTGAGACTGTACGAAATATACGGAGATATACAATTTACCCAACCCTGTATACAGCTGTACGAATCTAATACATTACCCTTTTTCTACTTTATATATTCTGGTGTTATCAATACTGAGCCTAAGAGCGTCTGACTGTTAATACGGAGATTTACAATTACCCCTAGACTGTATACAGCTTTACGCTTGGGATACAGTACCCTTTTTGTAAGAAAGTCATCTTCCCCCCACCACCCTAAGTGCATCATTGACACCTGTAACATTGGCCCACATGTGTGATTATTTCTTGCGGATCTTTTTATATTCTTGTGTAATCCATACTGAGCCTTTGAGCGTCATTGTCTGAATCCTGAAATATATCCGGAGATTTACAATATTTTTACCATACTATATATACCTGTTATCTGGTGATACAGTACCCCTTTTTCTTTTTTTATATTATTGTGTAATCCATAGTGAGCCTGTAAGCGTCAGTGTCTGCCTCCTGAAATATATACGGAGATTTAGAATATTTTCACTATACTATATATACCTGGTATCTGCTGATACAGTACCCTTTTTTCTTATTATTATATTCTTATATTCTTGTGTAATCCAGACTGAGCCTGAGAGCATCAGTGTCTGCCTCCTGAAATATATACGGAGATTTAGAATATTTTTACTATACTTCATATACCTTGTATCTGGTGAAACAGTACCCTTTTTCAGCTTTTTATATTATTGTGTAATACATACTGAGCCTGAGAGCGACAGTGTCTGCCTCCTGAAATATATACTGAGATTTAGAATATTTTCACTATACTATATATACCTGGGATCTGCTGATAGAGTACCCCTTTTACATCTTTTATATTATTGTGTAATCGATACTGCACTTGAGAGCGTCAGTGTCTGCCACCTGAAATATATACGGATATTTAGAATATTTTCACTTTACAGGAACTCGCTTGCCCTGCTGGTAGTGTGCTATCAGAAAAAGACTTCTGGCTCAAGAAGGCCTGGAAGGCTCCCTTTACTGGGAGTAGATAAACTGCTTTTAAAGCCGGAGCATCAGGACCAGATTTTGGCTTACATTGCCGAAACAGCCTCCATCTCTATCGCCTCCTCTTCTGAAGTTTCAAAAAAATGCAAGGACTGAGTCGTCAGTGCAGGCTCCTGGTAAGGAACAACAACTTTCCTTGTGTGCTTCACCCCCACCAAAAGTGAAGGATGCGGCAGCCCACACTTCAGATTACTCTATGGAGCTATTTTCACATAACATGCCTGGATTATCAAGTCAAATCCTGAATTCACAAGTCCAACATGAATCAGAGATGGAGTGCACTGATGCACAGCCACTGCTAGATGATTCTGCTTGTACATTTACCCAGAGCACTACATTTCCCTCGCAGTCTACTGAGCCAGAATGTGACCCTGATGAAACCCTGGTGCCCCAGATGAAATTGAAGAGGAGGTGATGGATGACCCAGTTCTTGACCCAGATTGGCATCCATTGGGGGAAGAGGGTGCCACTGGCAATAGCTCAGAAGAGGAGAAGGATCTGCCGCAGGCATCTACATCGCAGCAGCGATTATCTGGCAGGCTCGTCGCAGTCCAAAAAGGTGTTAAAAAAAAAGAGTTGCAGTACAGCTTGGCCAGACGGTCATATTAGCACAGCGTGCAAGCCCTGAAATTTTATACCATAGTAGGAACAGTCCAGTGTGGCACTTTTTTGCCTAAATCCTATTGATGAGGCAAAGGTTATCTATAAGCAGTGCGGAAGGACCTTTAGCCGAGGGAAAAACCTCAGAAATTTGAATACCAGTTGCATGCTTAGACAAGCGTGGACAGACTATAAAACCTACAAATCCCCCCCCCCCCCCCAGGGCCGGCGTCAGCACTTGGCGCACCCGGGCAAGTGCCGGTTCCCTGAGCTGGTGGGGGGGGGCCGACTCGTGGGCGAGCCCAAAATGTGTCTCTGACGGTGGGAGGGCTCACTCGCCGTCAGACACACCGGCGCACTATGAGGGGCCCTGTGCCAGTGCCGTCACCCATGAGTCGCCCCCCCTGCTTGCTCAGGGCCACAGCACTTGCAATACTTACCTCTCCATGCTCCACCGCTGTGACGTCTTCTGCATTTCCTGACAGTGACATTCAGGTTAGAGAGCGCGATGACGTCACATCTGTACGCCCTCTGCCTAACAGTCCAAGTGCAGAGAGCTGTAAGATGCCGACGCTGAGTAGTCCAGAGTAGAGCAGTGCACAGCGAGGAGAAGTGTTTCATTTTTTGTAATGTTTGGAGGAACATATGGTGAGCATTATACACTGGATCATTAATAATGGGGCCCATTATGTATGGAGCATGATTTTGGCCCATAAGACACTAGAGCATTATCCATGGGGCCCAAATAATACAAAAGCATTCTAAATGGGGCAGATCAGACACTGGAGCAGAATCAATGGGGCCCATCATATACTGGAGCATTGTAAATCGGGGACATCAGACACTGGAGCAGCATTTAAGGGGCCCATTTTACACTGGATCATTAATAATGGGGCCCATTATATATGGAGCATTCTTTTGGCCCATAAGACACTGGAGCATCATCCATGGGGCCCAATAATACAGGAGCATTCTAAATGGCGCAGATCAGACACTGGAGCAGCATCCATGGGGCCCATCATATACTGGAGCATTGTAAATGGGGGACATCAGACACTGGAGCAGCATTTACGGGGCCCATTGTACACTGGATCATTAATAATGGGGCCAATTGTATATGGAGCATTCTTTTGGCCCATAAGACACTGGAGCATCATCCATGGGGCCCAAATAATACAGGAGCATTCTAAATGGGGCAGATCAGACACTGGAGCAGCATCCATGGGGCCCATCATATACTGGAGCATTGTAAATGGGGGACATCAGACACTGGAGCAGCATTTACGGGGCCCATTATACACCGGATCATTAATAATGGGGCCCATTATATATGGAGCATGATTTTGGCCCATAACACACTGGAGCATCATCCATGAGGCCAGTCATATACTGGAGAATTATATGGGGTTCATTATTTATGGGCCATTATAAAGGGTATGGAGCATCATATGTGGCACATATGGAGCCTATTCTGTATGGAGCATTATATGGGGCCCATCTTATACTGTATGTAACTTTATATGCGACTCATTATACTGTATGGATCAATATGTGGGGCTCATTCTACTCTATGGAGACCGTCCTATACTTTATGGCACATTATATGGGGACTATCATATACTGGAGCAGTATGTGGAGCTCATCATATACTTTTTGGAACATTATATGGGACCAATTATATATGGAGCAATATATGGGGCTCATTATTCTGTATGATGCACTATGTGGTGGCCATAATACTGTATGGAGGAATATAGTGTCTGGTTTTTGAGCTATTGTAGATTTTAACATAGATATCAGTCATGTCATGTAAGAAGTGAAGTATTTTTCATTGTACTATACCTATATTTCTGTGCCGTATCGAGCATCATGAATTGTGGTATGTGTTAAAGGGGCCCACTGACACTCTTTGGCCTGGGGCACACAAAAACCGGGAGCCATCGCTACCCCCACACAAGTTTAGCCAAATAATCCCCAGTTTTCAATGCGTAACTATTATTATAAAGTTAATTAAGGTTGCCAAGCTTAAGTAATAAGAATGTATGTTGTTGGCATCTGAAATGGGCACTGTAGGTGTGTTTACTGTCCTCCACTCCATGGCGACTTTGCTTCCCCATTGACTTGCATTGGGTTTCGTGTTTCATTTGGACCCCCGACTTTTCTCGATAGTCAGCCGACAGACTCGACCCTAAAAAAGGCAAAGTCGCTCATCTCTAGTAATGAGGCCTTTCAAATGTGTACAAACCTGCTAAATCCGTACTCTAGCCAGGACATGGACCACACAAAAAAAAAATTTAATTACAGACTGACCAGGACCAGAAGAACTGTAGAGTGTGCCTTTGAGATTCTTGTGTCCAGATGGCGCATTGTAGGCACAGCCATTAATCTGAAACTTGAAACTGTGGGTGAGGTGATGAAAGCCTGTGTGGTTCTTCACATTTTTGTGATGACTAAAGAGCACCCTACCTTTGAACTAGATGAACCACCTGTCAACCCATTGCCTGAATTCACTCAGCACCCTCTCTGGTCATCAGTTGAAGTTGGCCAAATGAGGGACCAATTTGCAGCCTACTTTATCTCTGAGATAGGACGTGTGCAATGGCAAGATCAAATGGTGTAAAAAAATTGTTTTCTTGTGTTAATAAAAAAGTGATGTTAATAAAAAACCTGTTTTGATACCTGTACTAGTGCACTCTGTTTTTATACACTCAAATACAATAATCACCTGCCCAGGTGTCCCAGTGAAGTCAGGATGCTGTATTTTGTGCTTCCTGACTTTTATAGGACTCCTACCAGGTTAGTCTACAGAGAAAAGTTGTATGACCTTCATCATCGCTCCAGTCTGTGTACAAACAGATTGCAGTGACGGTGGAGATACTGCAGCGACGGTGGAGATGCAACAAATATTTTACACCTGGCCTGATGTTACAAATAGTGATTTTGGGATGCAATAGCATCCTTCACTCTTTATGACACCTGACCATAACAGTATAGATATTCTTTGTAGTATCTCCACTGTGGCTTCAGTATGCACGCACACTGGAGAGATGATAAAGTATATACAACTTCTACAATCCCCAGGCCTGGTGTCATGCTGAAGTGAGGATACCAAAAACACCTGGGCAGGTGAATACACATATGAGTTAACCACCAGCATCTCTACAGTCTGTGTGCAATAGATAATGCAGACTGAAGCGACGCTGCAGATGACAACTCATAGGTATATTCACCTGGCCAGGTGTGATAAATAGTTATCATACCAGGCCAGGGGATTGCAGATATGACTTGTATTTTCTCCATCATCTCTTGAGTTTATTCACCACACACTGAATAGAGGATGTGGTTAATTACAAGGTATATCTACAATCCCTGGCCTTGTGACGCAAAGAGTGAAAAGTTGATGGGCAAAACACACCATCCTCAATTCACTCTTTATGATACCTGGCAAGGTGAGAATAGATATGCCTTGCACTCACCAAATCCTCTATTCAGTTAACTAATATTTGAATACTAAAGAGACTGGTGGTGAAAATACAAGTCATGTATTTGTGCTTTTAACAACACATAGCTCCAGGACTGGCACAAGAAGCATGTGTCAGTACTGGAGCTCTGTGGTGGCAAAATCACAAAGTGTACGGTGCAGTGTGTGTACGGCGTTGTGTGTGTAGGCGGCGAAAGATACAATTAAACCAAACAGTTGGGGAAAAAAAAGGTACATTTATTTGACAAGACTCAATGACAAAAAAAAATTAATGGGGCCGACGTTTGGAGGAAGATGGGGATAACTTGGGGGTGTGGAGGGACGAGGATTGACTTTGGTGAGCGACAAAGGAGTTTGAGGGGAAGGGGCGACGAAATGGTGGGGGAAGGCAGCGGGTCAGACACAGTGGGAGGTGAGGGAGGAGGGAGTACAAAAGTCTTTAATTTTTTGTGGACTCTTCGTCCAATCTTTTTACTTTTTTTGGAGCTCCTTTGGCTTGGGGACCTGGTGCTTGAGGACCTCCTGGTGCTTGTGGAGCTCCTTTGGCTTGGGGACCTGGTGCTTAGAGACCTGGTGCTTGGGGACATCCTGTGGCATGGGGACCTCCTGGTGCTTGTGGTGCTCCTTTGGCTTGGGGATCTCCTGTGGCTTGGGGACCTCCTGTTGCTTGTGGAGCTTCTTTTGCTTGGGGACCTCCTGTGGCTTGGGGACCTCCTGGTGCTTGTGGAGCTCAAAGTACTTGGGGACCACCTTGTGCTGGGGGACCTGTTGTGAATGTGTTAGAAATGAATTCTGAGCAGAAGCTCCCTCTGGTGGTTACAAACAGTACTGAACCATTCAATGAGGATTGGCAATCAGGAGTTACGGACTGGTCTTATGTAAGGGAGGTTCCCTCCCATCATGGTTGCCGGTGATCGGTTGTTCTTGTCTCGGCTGTGGTTCCTGGTTCACTTGGAAGCTTGCTGAGTCTTGCCTCTTTTCCTGCTCTCAGATAAGATATTTTCTGTTTTTTGTTTTTGTGCTTACCATTTGCATATTTCTCTACATTTCTGTGAGGTTAGCCAGGTCTCCCCCCCGGGGGGCTTGGGCTCCTCTCAGTTATTCTGGAGCCACTGTTATTTGTTCTTTTGCCTTTTCCATTTTTTTCAGTGGCTGCTGCTTAGTTTTGTTACACCAGAGAATTAATTTAGGTGGTAGAGGTCGTGTGATCTCAGGTGTTTTTGCAATTAGTAGACTTGGTATTTTTTAGGGTTTTTTGGATTGCAGTAAGTGTCCTTCCTATCCTTTTCTGTCTAGGAAGATTGGGCCCCAACGTTTGCTCATACTATTTTCTGTCTGTGTCTGTATTCCCTCTTGTCTAACCGCCATTACATGTTTGGGGGCTTCCTATGTTCTTTGGGGATCTGCTCCGGGGCAGATAGCTTTCCTCTTTCTATCTTTAGGTGTAGTTAACCTCTCAGGCTGTGACGAGGCGTCTAGGACCAACGTAGGAACGCTCCACGGCTGCCTTTAGTTGTGGTGGTTAGTCAGGGTACTGCAATCCAGTAGATTCCAACCTCTCTGGTGTATTGCCATTTTTGCCTTCTCTCCTCAGCTACCAAATCACAACAGTATCACGGACAAACTGAAAATTATATGGTACTCAACAGAAGGGAAAAATAGTAAAAGGAAAAAGAAAAGAAAAAGTTGTCAGAAATTTTTTTTTTTTTCTTCTCTGTTTGTTGCATTTTTTCCCTCTTTTTCTCTGGGTGCTGAAGAGGATTTTTTTTTCTTCTCTCAATGGAGTTTGCACAGTTGTCTGGCCGTGTGGATCAGCTTGCCACTGAAGCTCGGAGTATTGCTACCTATCTTGCAGGGTTGCCGGTTGTGGAACCTAAGATCCCATGCCAGATTTATTTTTGGGGATCGAGCTAAATTTCTGAATTTCAAAAATAACTGTAAGTTGTTTTTTGCCTTAAAACCTAAGTCCTCAGGGAACGCAGCACAGCAGGTTCAAATTGTCATCTCTCTCTGCGCGGCGATCCTCAGGATTGGGCTTTTTCCCTGACACCTGGGGACCCTGTTTTGAGTAATGTTGATGCATTATTTCTGGCTCTGGGGTTATTGTACGATGAACCTAGTGTCACTGATCAAGTTGAAAAAACCTTGTTGGCATTAAATCAGGGGCTTGAGGACGCTGAGTTGTACTGTCAGAAATTCCGAAAGTGGGCAGTCCTGACCAAATGGAATGATGATGCTTTGGCAGCCCTTTTTCAGAAGGGTCTGTCAGAGAAAGTAAAAGATGTTATGGTGGGTTTCCCTGCTCCCTCTGGTCTCAATGATTCTATGTCATTAGCGATTCAAATTGACAGACGTTTGCGTGAGCGTAGAGGTATGCGTGGAATAGTGTTGCCTTGTGAACCAGCTTCTGAACCCAGTGTGATAGAGTGGCTTCTGGGGCACAGCGTCATGAGTTTCGAAAACGCAATGGGTTATGTTTCTACTGTGGTGACGCCTCTCATGCTATTTCAGTCTGCCCTAAGCGGGGAAGACGTTTTGCACGCTCAGTTGTCTTGAGTAGTGTTCAGACTAAATTTCTGTTAACTTTTACCCTGATTTGCTCCCTGTCCACATTTTCTGCTCAGGCTTTTGTTAATTCGGGAGCAGCTATTAACCTGATGTATTTTGATTTTGCTAAACGTTGTAGGTTTCCCTTGATACCCCTACGGAAGTCTATTCCCCTACTGGGGATTGATTCTATCCCTTTGGCTGAGAATAAACCCCAGTTCTCTACTCAGGTGATAATGAGGGTTGAACCTGATCATCAGGAGAGTTGCAAATTTTTGGTGCTGTATAATCTGCATGACATTATTGTACTAGGTTTCCCTTGGTTACAGTCTCATAATCCTGTTTTGGATTGGAAATCTGTGTCTGTAACTAGTTGGGGCTGCCATTGTGTTAATGCCAACACTCCTGTTTTTTCTGTCTCTCCCCAGGCTCAGGATGTTCCTGACTTTTTGACTGATTTTTCTGATGTGTTTAGCGAAAGTAAATCTGCATCCTTGCTCCCCCATAGGAGCTATGACTGCGCTATTGAATTAGTGCCTGGTAGTAAATTTCCTAAAGGTCACCTTTTTAACTTGTCTGTACCTGAACATGACGCTATGCGGTCTTATATCAAGGAGTCATTGGAGAAGGGTCATATCAGACCATCCTCTTCTCCCTTGGGTGCCGGTTTTTTCTTTGTGGCCAAAAAGGATGGTTCATTAAGGCCGTGTATTGATTATCGTCTCTTGAACAATATCACTGTGAAATATCAATATCCGTTACCCTTGATTTCTGACCTGTTTTCCAGGGTGAAAAGTGCTACTTCGTTTACCAAGCTTGACCTCAGGGGGGCGTATAACCTTATTCGCATTAAGCACGGGGATGAATGGAAGATGGCGTTTAATACCCCAGAGGGGCATTTTGAGTACCTAGGGATGCCCTTTGGGCTCACTGATGCTCCTTCCGTCTTCCAGTCCTTCATGAATGACATTTTCAGGGATTTTGTGGATAAATTTCTGATTGTTTATTTGGATGATATCTTGATTTTTCCAATGACTGGGACTCTCATGTGAAACATGTTCGGACTGTGTTCCAGATTTTGAGAGAGAATGCTCTGTATGTGAAGGGATCAAAGTGTCTTTTTGGCGTACAGAGGATCTCATTTCTGGGATTCATTTTGTCCCCATCTGTTATTGAAATGGACCCGGTCAAGGTTCAGGCCATCTGTGATTGGGTCCAACCTACTTCATTAAAGGCTCTTCAGAGATTCTTGGGTTTTGCCAATTTTTATCGTAAATTTATTGGTAATTTCTCTGTTATTGTTAAACCATTGACTGATTTGACCAAAAAGGGTTCTGATGTGGTGAATTGGCCTCCTGGGGCAGTCTCTACGTTTCAGGAACTTAAGCAGAGATTCACTTCTGCTCCTGTTCTACGGCAGCCTGATGTTTCTCTGCCATTTCAGGTGGAGGTTGATGCCTCTGAAATTGAGGCAGGTGCCGTTTTGTCCCAAAGAGATCCAGAGACCTCTAAAAGTAACCCTTGTGCCTTTTTCTCTCGAAAATTTTCTCCAACTGAACGTAATTATGACGTGGGTAATCGGGAGTTATTGGCCATGAAGTGGGCTTTTGAAGAGTGGAGACATTGGCTGAAGGGAGCCAAACATCAGGTGGTTGTCCTCACGGACCATAAGAATCTGGTTTATCTGGAATCAGCCAAGCGACTTAATCCTAGACAGGCCAGGTGGGCCTTGTTTTTCACACGTTTTAATTTTGTGGTTTCCTTTCTTCCTGGCACTAAGAATGTTAAGGCGGATGCCCTCTCAAGGAGTTTCCTTGCGGACTCTCCTGAGTTATCTGATCCTGCTGTTATTTTGAAAGAGGGTGTAGTTCTTTCCACCATCTCGCCCAATTTGAGACTGGCTCTGGAAGGGTGTCAGGAGGATAAACCCGAGCGCTGCCCTATTGGGAAATTTTTTTGTCCCAGACCGATGGAAAAGGAGTGTGATGTCTGAGATTCCTTGTTCCGCGTTGGCCGGTCATCCCGGAATTTTTGGTACCAGAGACTTGGTTAGTCAGTCCTTTTGGTGGCCTACTTTGTCTCGTGACGTCAGGGAATTTGCCTTCCTCCTCCGTATTGGTGCCTTTGTTCCTTCAGCACGTGGTTCAGTTACACGGCATTCCTGAGAACATTGTGTCTGACAGAGGAGTCCAGTTTGTTTCCAGATTTTGGAGGACTTTTTGTTCTAAACATGGTGTTCAATTGTCTTTCTCCTCGGCTTTTCATCCTCAGACCAATGGACAAACTGAGAGAACAAACCAGACATTGGAGACTTATCTGAGATGCTTTGTGTCTGCTGATCAAGATGACTGGGTCTCTTTTTTGCCTTTGGCTGAGTTTGCTCTTAATAATAGGGCTAGCTCTGCCACTTTGATGTCTCCATTTTTCTGCAATTTTGGGTTTCACCCTCGATTTTCTTCGGGACAGACGGAGGCTTCTGTCTGTCCAGGTGTTGACTCTGTTGTGGAGCGTATGCAATAGATTTGGGAACAGGTATGGAGAGGTTGTCCCTCTCTCAGGAGAGGGCCCAGCGGTTTGCCAACCGGCATAGGACTGATGGTCCTCGGTTTGAAGTGGGGGACTTGGTCTGGTTGTCCTCAAGAAATATCCCTATGAGAGTTGCATCTCCTAAGTTTAAGCCTAGGTTCATTGGACCTTATAAGATCATGGAGATTCTTAATCCTGTTTCCTTTCGTTTACTTCTTCCAGGGACATTTAAGATCCATAACGTGTTCCACAAGTCCTTATTGAAGAGGTTTGTTGAGCCAGTGGTTCCTATGGCTGTGCCTCCTGACCCTGTTTTGGTTGAGGGCAATCTGGAGTATGTGGTTGAGAAAATATTGGATTCTCGTTTTTCTAGACGGAAACTCCAGTATTTGGTTAAGTGGAGAGGTTATGGTCAGGTGTACAATTCTTGGGTGTTTGCTTCGGACATCCATGCTAGGAGACTGATCCGTGCGTATCACAGAGCTCATCCTGACCGACCTGGTTGCCCAAATGAGGGTTCGTTGACCCCTCCTCAAGGGGGGGTACTGTTGTGAATGTGTTAGAAATGAATTCTGAGCAGAAGCTCCCTCTGGTGGTTACAAGCAGTACTGAATCATTCAATGAGGATTGGCAATCAGGAGTTACGGACTGGTCTTATGTAAGGGAGGTTCCCTCCCATCATGGTTGCCGGTGATCGGTTGTTCTTGTCTCGGCTGTGGTTCCTGGTTCACTTGGAAGCTTGCTGAGTCTTGCCTCTTCTCCTGCTCTCAGATAAGATATTTTCTGTTTTTTGTTTTTGTGCATACCATTTGCATATTTCTCTGCATTTCTGTGAGGTTAGCCAGGTCTCCCCCCCCCCCCCCCGGGGGGCTTGGACTCCTCTCAGTTCTTCTGGAGCCACTGTTATTTGTTCTTTTGCCTTTTCCAGTTTCTTCAGTGGCTGCTGCTTAGTTTTGTTACACCAGAGAACTAATTTAGGTGGTAGAGGTCGTATGATCTCAGGTGTTTTTGCAATTAGTGGAGTTGGTATTGTTTAGGGTTTTTGGATTGCAGTAAGTGTCCTTCCTATCCTTTTCTGTCTAGGAAGATTGGGCCCCAACGTTTGCTCATACTATTTTCTGTCTGTGTCTGTATTTCCTCTTGTCCTCTTGTCTAACCGCCATTACATGTTTGGGGGCTTCCTATGTTCTTTGGGGATCTGCTCTGGGGCAGATAACTTTCCTCTTTCTATCTTTAGATGTAGTTAACCTCTCAGGCTGTGACGAGGCGTCTAGGACCAACGTAGGAACGCTCCACGGCTGCCTTTAGTTGTGGTGGTTAGTCAGGGTACTGCAATCCAGTAGATTCCAACCTCTCTGGTGTATTGCCGTTTTTGCCTTCTCTCCTCAGCTACGAAATCACAACAGGGACCTCCGTGGGCTGGTGGACCTCCTGCCAGGGTCTGTGGCCCTGAATAGCAAATGAGGGTCCCCAGCTGCTGCTCTGTGGTGGTGGCGTCCCTGGAGGTGGTTGCGGTCCAATCAGGGTGGAGGTCCAAGCAGGGGTGGAGGAAGTCCAAACAGGAGCAGCGCTTGACATGGTGGTGGCAGGTGAGTGTCCAGCTGCACTGTGACTTTGTGTGGTGTAGTGTGGTCCAGCATGGCTTGGAATGCTGGTGGCCGTCCAGTGGTATGCAGCAGAAGTCGGTAGTGAGGTGAAGCGAGTCAGTGGTGGCATGGATGGGAAAGGCACCACTGGCTGCTGCTGCTGCACGTACCGACTCTGCTGCATAGCCTGCATGTAAGCATTGTTTCAGGCTTGCATCACAGTCAGCTGGAGATCAGGACTAAGGTGTTCCGCCATGCCCCGTTCAATTTGTTGAAAAAAATGGTGAGCTGGTCTGTGGAGGTCGGCTTCAAGATGGCCAAGGCGACGCTCAACAGACTTGGAAGCGTTGTTCCATTAGTGCAAAACCGCTATCCACTCTGTCGCCCATCGCCTTGAGGCCATTTTGGAAAACCGTGCTCAAGTAAATGAACTCGGGCATGAGATTCCTTTCAGTGGTCTTCTGCCGCGGGCAGGAAGTGCCCGCAAAACCAGTGGCAGAGACCTGTGACAGGGGAACACTTGATTGACCAGCTTCCTGTTCTCCAGCTAGCTGTGATGCCGACCCACAAGGTGCTTCTTGGCTGGTGGATGGCTGGGACGGGTCCGAGGCAGCTCTCTGAAGGACCGCTCCAGGACCAGGTTGCAGGGTGCTGCTCCAGGTGCTGTGAAAAAAAGCAAAAAAGAAAAAAAATTAGGATCATGCATTTACAATAGAAAGTGCCAACTCCTGTGGAATAGAAAGGATCATGCATTTACAATAAAGCGCCAACTCCTGTGGAATAGAAAAACACAGAGTAAACACAATACAATACAACAACAAAATACTTACGCTCTGGTGGCAAGGACCGGTCTTAAGAAAGCCAAAGCACTATGGTAATGGTACTTTCTTGTGGTCTTTGCCACAGCACCACTGGCAACCCGGTTCTCCTGCCTCAGGTCCCTGTTGAAGCGGTCCTTCATCGAGCGCCAACGGTTTCTGACCTTGTTCACTGTGGAAAATCAAAAATAAAATTTAGACAATGTACTGTAGGCCGGGATCACACAACTGTGTGTGATGCTAGAAACTCACAGGAGTTATTAGCATCACACACAGTTGTGTGATCCCAGCCAAGGTCACTGCAGCATCACACACCACTGAAATACTTATGAAATTCCTTGCGGACCCGGGGAGAGGCGTTGTCCCAGCCATCCATCAGCGCTGCGGCCACCTCATTCCAGAGCCGCCGGATCACCACGTTGTCACAGTGCATTGGATCACGGCTGTCCCACAGTGGGACTCGCTCCTGGACCAACCCTATCAGGGTGTCATTGTCCAGGGCAAGTTCCTCATCCCGTTGTGAAGCCTAGAAAAGAAAGCAAAACATTAATCTTGGAAAGATTTGGAAATTAAAAAGATAGAAAACAAGACAGAATAGAAGAAAGATTGAGAATGGAAGCAAGATTGAATAGGAAAAACAGGTAATAAAAAGTCAGGGGCAATAAAAGAGTACAATCTGTCAGTCTATACTTACAGGCCGCCTCCCGCCTGCACTCGACTGGTTGCTCCTGCTCTTCCTCCGCTGCCGTGGACGATGTGGAAAAAATAAATAAATAATTTGCTACATGTGTCCATGCAACAGCAAATACTTACCAATCAGTATGGAAGGAAGGTACTCACTTCACCCTCTGCTTGGGCCAGTTCACCAGGGGCCGGAATATACTCGTCTCCTGAAGACATGCTGCAATAAAAAAAGAGACATTAGCACCTAATAAATTGAGAAAAAAGGAAAGAAAGACATTAGATTTCATACTCACATTATCCAAGTTTTTTTTCCTGTGCAATGCAGTAGCTGTTGTGTCTATGTCTGGAGCTGCTGTCTCTCTGGCTGGATGGCTGTAGAGTAGTGGACAGAAGTGTCAACACCTTCTTTTATATACACTACCCCCATACAATGTTTCTCTGTTTAGTGGGTGGTTTAAACCAGTGTCTAGACATGTTTATCTCGGACAACGCATGCTTAGTAGAACACTGACGTGCGCCTGTCCGAGCGCATGTCAGCGATCACATAGACTGTAATGTGTTGTTTTGGCGCATTCCGTGCGTGATGCGAGTGCATGCGCCTTTTTAACGACTTTGGACGGACCCAAAAATGCAACATGTTGTGTTGTGCACGCCAAGTCTCTCACGTCACAATAACAAGTGCACGAAAAAGCTGATGATTGCATGCTAACGCTAATCCATGCGCCCCATGTTAAAGATAGGGGCGCATGGCGCATGCGATCGGATGACCACGATGCGCTGCACTAAAAAACGCCAATGTGTCACCACCTTAATCTCTCTTAAAAAAGTTGGACAACTTTTTCTAGCCCAGCAAACGATAAAACTCGTGGATCACCTTTGCGACATTCCCTGATATGATTTATAAGACAGGGGACTCCTTTACCTGACAAAATTGACTTAAAGTGCTCTCTGAATCTGACATATAAAGGACGGATTGTCTTGCCAATGTAGAAACATCTACAGGGGCAAAACAACACATACACTACATGATCTGTTTTGCATGAAATGAAATCTGAAATTCTATGGGATACCGAACCTATTTGCAAATGACAACCTGTAAGGTGGTATCTGCAAAATGGACAATGTCCTCACCTAAAATTTCCTTTCGGGACACCTTGACTCAACCAATCATGATTCTCTTTTTGGATGCGATTTTTTAACTAATATATCCCTTAAGCTGGTACTGCGCCTGTATGAAATCAGCGGACCTCTAGCCACAATCTCGAATAAATCTCTATCATGCTCTAGAATCTGCCAGTTCCTTCTGATTACTGAATTAATAATATTGTCTATGGGCCATATTGGAAGCAAAAGACAAATCTTTTCTCTTTTTTGCCCCTTTTGTTACCCTGGTAAAAATTGTGACCGCCAGAGGAATACTCCTCGGCTCTACTGAAAGAATCTCTCAGTACTGCCTCCGGATACCCTCTTTCCTTTAGTCTACCAAAAAGTTCCCTGGACTGCTGGATAAAACCATCTCGAGTATTATTTATTCTCATTAACCTCAAAAATTGACTATATAGGAGTGAATGTTTTGTATAGCGAGGATGGAAACTCCTGTAATGCAATAAAGAATTTGTGGCAGATGGTTTTCGATATACTGTAGTGTGAATGGAACCCTCCTTAATCTCGATCAAAACATCTAGAAATTCCAGGATCGAACTCCCAAATTTTGAAGTGAGCAACATGTTCATGGCATTGACCTGGTTGAGGTACAGGACAAAACTGTCAGAAGATTCTTGAGGAACATCCCATACCATGAAGCTATCGTCCACATATCTCACAAATAGCTTGATGTGTCTCAAATTAAAAAAAATTTCATTTTTTTCACATTAATGTACACTCTGCACTAGAGTTGAGCGAAACAGGTCAGTCAGATTAAAAAATCACCGACTTTCGCCAAAGTCGGGTTTCGCCGAGCGAAACCTGACCACAGTGTGAAGTTGGCCATGCGGTCGTCGACCCGAGCGCCAAAGTCGGTTTTCCTATAATGCTTGCAGGTGCCTTTTCTCAGCCAATGAGCAAGGACGCACACTGTGGGCAACGAGATGACATGGCAGGGGCCACCACCATCTTAGAGAAGGGCATTGCAGTGATTGGCTTGCTTTGTGTGGCGTCACAGTGGCTATAAAAGCCCAGACCGCCGACCGCCATTTTACTTCTGCCGATCTTAGCGTAGGGAGAGGTTGCTGCCGCTGTTTCTCAGTAGGAAGAGAGTTAGGCAGGAAAGAAAAGTGATTCTGTGCTTGTGCTGATAGCGATTGTGCTGTACAGCTAGTGTGCAGTGACAGGGGAGGATTTTCTTGTGTGCAGCAGCACTGTTTATTAGGCTGCCTGCCAGTGACAGGGGAGGATTTTCTTGTGTGCAGCAGCAGAGCTGATTATTAGGCTGCCTTCTAGCTGTATTGCTGTGTGTACACTGCTGTGCAGAGTTCTATTTACACAGCACCTACACAGCACTAATACTTTTATTCTTTTTTTCTGCACAGTTACCGAGTGTTCATTTTTTCCCACACCATATAGAGCTGTACACTCCTCACACACTACCGTGTACCGGCTGGTATCACGGACAAATACATGCTGCCTATCTGTGTGTGACTCCAGAAATATATACGGAGATTTCAATTTTACCCAAAACCGTATACAGCTGGTATCTTATGATACAGTACCGTTTTTCTGCCTTCTGTATTGCGGTCAAATCCATACTGAGAGAGCGTCTGTGTATTACTTCGGAAATATATACAGAGATTTACAATTACCCCTACACTGTATACGCCTGGTATCTTCGGATACATTAGCCTTTTTTTGCTTTTTATATTCTGGTCTACTCCATACTGAGCCTGTGAGGGTCTGTGTGTTACTCCGGAAATATATACGGAGATTTAAAATTACCCCAACACTGTTTATGTGTAGCCCAGGTATGTAAGGCACACATGTCCTGGAGGATGTGCGGAGAGGTAACAGTTTAATGCTTGATATTCATTCACTCCATCACACACTTAGACACGCCCATAGGGGTATATAAGGAAGTGACAAGCAGCATAGACAGAGAGTTCCATCCAGGACTAGTTCCTGTGAAGTTCAGTCTAGTCTGGACTTGGAGGGAGGAAGAAGTGAGTTCAGTTTCCTGACTCAAGACAGGAGGAAGTTCAGAGCAGATACTTCAGTCGCCTGTCCAAGGACAGTGAAGTTCAGTTGATAGAGAATCCTGAACTAGGAGAATACTGAGAGCTGCTCAGTGAGCTCAGAAAGAAGAAGCAAGAAGAATTGACTTTTACCATCCAAAGCTGGAGTGCTTATGTTAAGAGCGCGAGCAGGGCGAAGGGCGCAGTGGAAGAAGTTAGAGCAGTGCCTTAGGTATTGGATTGCCTGCACCAATTATCCGGTCACTGGGGACCGAAGTGTTGCTACTGTTTCAGGCATAGTAATGAGAAAACCAGAGACTCGCTGGACTACAGGTCGCAGGAGCAAGCCCTTAGTGTCGGTACGTAACCGGAGTCAGGGAGAACAGGGGTCTAGCCTGATCAGCAAATATAGACTTAGTTCTCACCACTTAGAAGGCTCCACCACAATGCTGGCCGGGCCGTACAGCTATAGAGTTAGCTGGAGTGTTCAGAGTTAACTATGCTTTATGCAAGTTTGGACTCATCTACATTGGAAGTAAAGGAGGCCTCTAACCTGCTCAGCTGTTATCTCGAAGCACATCCTCCACCCCGACCAGCTCCCTGGGATCTGCTTGAACCATCATCAGTAAAAGGTATGAAAAGGAGCTACCTTGTGTGTGACTGAATTATTACTACACCCTACATCATTATAACCATAGACTTTGAGGGACCAGTCCCACCTGTGGGGGACCCAACACCTAGCTGCCATAACATCCCCTCAGAGATCTACAGCAGCGCTGGTCTCAGTGATCAGAAAACTACAGGTGGCGTCACGAACTGTTATCTACCAAATCCCCTGTAAATAATTCCCCCATTATCGCCTGACCGCCAGGGCCACAGACCGAGCCACCGCTACCAGTGACAACCCCCATAGACTTCCATGGGCTCGGCTCTGAGTACCCCATAGCCCTGGTAATCCACAATTGTGGTGGCGGGTCAACACAAACTTGGCGTCACGAACAGGATCCGAAACTTGCAGCAGTGTGAGCCCTGTGTGCCTGTGGAGTGTTTTTGGAGGAAAAGACTGTTTCTATTTTTGGCGCCAAAAACCGCCATTTTTGTCGCCATATTCGCGCCCTCAGGCGCTGGTGAAGAAGGTGGGCGTGTACCCCCCCTGTGGCGTGAAAGTAATGGCCGCCCTCTCCAAATGTTATTATAATATGCGGTCCTGCCCCACTGCAAAAGAAATCCGCCTCCTCTTTACCTTCTCTGCAAAGAGGAGGAGACGCAAATCCCGCCTCCACGGAAAGGACCAGAATGTTCCTGTTGGATACCACAGTCTGGCCTGGGACGAGATGGAGGCAGGACAGGAGCAGTTGTGCGAGGAAGCGGTGGAAGGCAGGCCCCGTTCCCCGGCCAAGCTGCTACTGGAACCGGAGCCATCCTCAGTCCGGGATCTTCAGCTACTATTACTGGAGGTTAAAGAGGAAAATGCGGAGTTAAAAAGATTGCTCCGGCGACAGACTGACATGGAGGAGATTGAGAGACGCTGGCGTACCCAGACACAGCGGCAGCTGTGGGACGCAGTGTTCTCTCCCCCCGACAACACTCCATCATTCGACTTGCCCAAATCCCTGATGCACAAGGCTAAGAAGCACCTGGAGGCGACCACCGAAAGGGCCGTACCTGATCCCACCGTCGGAGAGGTGGAGGTGAAGGAGGCTGAGGAGGCCGTGCCAGTTCCGGAGTGCAAGCCCGGCCAGGAGGCCGCATCAGATGATCGTTCCCCGGCAAGGACACCGGAGGGGTCCTGTCCATCGTTACCGGAAGTCGACTGGGACGAAATGGAGCGTCTGGATGACATTGCCTACTCTGACCAGTGGGAGCGTGAGTGGCAGCGTCGTGGAGAGGAACAGCGACGCCGGCAAGAGGAGCAAAGAGAGGTGCAGCGCAACCGACAACGGCAGCATGAGGAGCTCATCGCGGATAAAGAGACCGTCCGCAGGGACAAAGGTACCCGGAGGGAACCACGGCGTCAGGGGTGCGTCATTGAATTCCAGCTCCGCAAGGGCTGGGGTTTTATTCGCGAGCCAGGACTCTACCAGGGGTCTTTGTGAGCCGCCGCGACGTCGAGTCCCACCTACCAATCGGTGATCCGGGTAGGGACCTAGTGAATGGGGACATAGTTACTTACACACGGCACTGGGGTATGAAGGGATGGTATGCCCTTAATGTCGCAATCGTTAAAGACCCCGTCCCCGACGCAGGTAACGTCAACACTGCCAGTGCGTCACAGTCCCGAGCTCCCGCAGCACCAGGCCATGCCCCGGCATCGCCCCCTACAGGCTCATCGCAATTTGAATCGCCCCCTGCATATTCTTCCCTGCCTATGTCTCATACTAAGTTGCAACCTGCGACCCACTCCACATCGCAATATGCACCGCCGCATACTACGGTACCAGCAGAGACGCAATCAGCGTCCTATCAAGAGGAAGCACCCGGCGTGCCCCTAGTGGTTCGCACAAGTACTGTCGCCACTCAGACGTACATAGCAGGACATGACATGCTTGTGATGGGAACCCAAGGACATCAAGTACTTCTGTCCCCAGGGATGGAAAAGATTAATGTCACCGATACTAAGAAAATGTAAAGACCGGTAGGACCCAGACAGGGGTTTACCGTAGCCAAGATTGTAGAAAGTTAAGAAAGTTGAAAAGAGTCATCGCACCTTATTGTATATTTTGAAATGTGGAAAAAGTTTGCATAATTGCACTAAAAAAAAAAAAAAAAAAAAGTATGTAATGTTTACATATTTTGCAATAAGTAGAATACCCGGCTGGGTACCAGATTATATAAGGTTATGCGAGTTTATACCAGTTTACAGAATTGAAAGATGTTTTGATGAAGGTTTCTTTTGCACTTTAATGGTATAATGTGAATATTTGAAAATATGTCTTTCGTCATAAATGGACTGCGTGGCTGAGGACTGAGCCAGCCCAGAAACTGTATCTTGTAAATAGTTGCACTTTGTGCCTTATCTTGGTTTTACATAAAACCACAAGCAACAACTACCTCTGAACGAAAACCCGTATGGTGTGGCCTAGAGTGAGGTCTGCAGTCAGAAGTCCTGCAGCCCACCCAGGACCCACGTGGGAGGTTTGGTGCGGGTCCTCCACAAGAATACTGTGTATTTATTGAAGTGTCTAGATGTTTTGATACTTTTGTATTTTCCTATTGTACATACTGCAAGGTTCAAGAATTCTCACCTCCCGGATGGGATGAGTTTGATGTTATTGTTAATGCAAAACAAAATGTCTTTCTTTTTCTATTTTACAGCCCGGGAGTGCTGTGTTTTACCAAGGGGGGATGTGTAGCCCAGGTATGTAAGGCACACATGTCCTGGAGGATGTGCGGAGAGGTAACAGTTTAATGCTTGATATTCATTCACTCCATCACACACTTAGACACACCCATAGGGGTATATAAGGAAGTGACAAGCAGCATAGACAGAGAGTTCCATCCAGGACTAGTTCCTGTGAAGTTCAGTCTAGTCTGGACTTGGAGGGAGGAAGAAGTGAGTTCAGTTTCCTGACTCAAGACAGGAGGAAGTTCAGAGCAGATACTTCAGTCGCCTGTCCAAGGACAGTGAAGTTCAGTTGATAGAGAATCCTGAACTAGGAGAATACTGAGAGCTGCTCAGTGAGCTCAGAAAGAAGAAGCAAGAAGAATTGACTTTTACCATCCAAAGCTGGAGTGCTTATGTTAAGAGCGCGAGCAGGGCGAAGGGCACAGTGGAAGAAGTTAGAGCAGTGCCTTAGGTATTGGATTGCCTGCACCAATTATCCGGTCACTGGGGACCGAAGTGTTGCTACTGTTTCAGGCATAGTAACGAGAAAACCAGAGACTCGCTGGACTACAGGTCGCAGGAGCAAGCCCTTAGTGTCGGTACGTAACCGGAGTCAGGGAGAACAGGGGTCTAGCCTGATCAGCAAATATAGACTTAGTTCTCACCACTTAGAAGGCTCCACCACAATGCTGGCCGGGCCGTACAGCTATAGAGTTAGCTGGAGTGTTCAGAGTTAACTACGCTTTATGCAAGTTTGGACTCATCTACATTGGAAGTAAAGGAGGCCTCTAACCTGCTCAGCTGTTATCTCGAAGCACATCCTCCACCCCGACCAGCTCCCTGGGATCTGCTTGAACCATCATCAGTAAAAGGTATGAAAAGGAGCTACCTTGTGTGTGACTGAATTATTACTACACCCTACATCATTATAACCATAGACTTTGAGGGACCAGTCCCACCTGTGGGGGACCCAACACCTAGCTGCCATAACATCCCCTAGAGATCTACAGCAGCGCTGGTCTCAGTGATCAGAAAACTACAGGTGGCGTCACGAACTGTTATCTACCAAATCCCCTGTAAATAATTCCCCCATTATCGCCTGACCGCCAGGGCCACAGACCGAGCCACCGCTACCAGTGACAACCCCCATAGACTTCCATGGGCTCGGCTCTGAGTACCCCATAGCCCTGGTAATCCACAATTGTGGTGGCGGGTCAACACATTTACACCTGGTATATGGTGATACAGTATCCTTTTTCTGCTTTTTATATTCTGGTCTACTCCATACTGAGCCTGTGAGCGTCTGTGTGTTACTCATGAAATATATACGGAGATTTAAAATTACCCCAACACTGTATACAGCTGTACGCTTCTGATACAGTACCCTTTTTCTACTTTTTATATTCTGGTGTAAACCATACTGAGCCTGTCAGAGTCTGTGTCTATCTCTGGAAATATATACAGAGATTTAAAATTACCCCAACACTGTATACAGCTGTATGCTTCTGATACTGTACACTTTTTCTGCTTTTCATATTCTGGTCTAATCCATACTGAGACTGTGAGCGTCTGTGTGTTACTCCGGAAATATATATGGAGATTTAAAATTACCCCAACACTGTTTACGCCTGGTATATGGTGATACAGTACCCTTTTTCTGCTTTTTATATTCTGGTCTACTCCATACTGAGCCTGTGAGCGTCTGTGTGTTACTTATGAAATATATACGGAGATGTAAAATTACCCAACACTGTATACAGCTGTACGCTTCTGATACATTACCCTTTTTCTACTTTTTATATTCTGGTGTAATCCATACTAAGCCTGTGAGAGTCTGTGTGTAACTCTGGAAATATATGCAGAGATTTAAAATTACCTCAAGACTGTATACAGCTGTATGATTCTGATACTGTACACTTTTTCTGCTTTTCATATTCTGGTCTAATCCATACTGAGACTGTGAGCATCTGTGTGTTACTCCGGAAATATATACGGAGATTTAAAATTACCCCAAACACTGTATACAGCTGTACGCTTCTGATACATTACCCTTTTTCTACTTTTTATATTCTGGTGTGATCCATACTGAGCCTGTGAGAGTCTGTGTCTGACTCTGGAAATATATATGGAGATTTAAAATTACCCCAACACTTTATACAGCTGTACGCTTCTGATACTTTACCCTTTTTCTAGTTTTAATATTCTTGTCTAATCCATACTGAGCCTGTGCGCGTCTGTGTGTTACTCCGGAAATATATACAGAGATTTACAATTACCCCAACACTGTATACAGCTGTATGCTTGCGATACAGTACCCTTTTTCAGCTTTTTATATTCTGGTCTAATCCATACTGAGCGCCAGAGCGTCTGTGTGTGACTCCAGAAATATGTACAGAGATTTACAATTTTTTCACTATACAATATACACCTGGTATCTGGTGATACAGTACCCCTTTTCAGCTTTTTATATTCTGGTCTAATCCATACTGAGCCTGTGAGAGTCTGTGTCTGACTCTGGAAATATATACGGAGATTTACAATTATCCCCAGTGTTATGTTTCGGTAGCTGAGGAGGACAGGAACAACAGCAGGGCAGCCAAACACCTGAGATGTTGGTAACTGATGGGTTGCAGATTCCTAAACTAACGACACAACTAGAGGTAGCCGTGGAGCGTTCCTAGTTGATCCTAGACGCCTCGTCACAGCCTGAAAGAAAACTACACCTAAAGGCAGAAAGATGAAAGCTATCAGCCCCGGAGCAGATCCCCAAAGAAAATAGGAAGCCCCCAAACATGTAATAGCGGTTAGACAAGATGAAAATACAATCATAGGCAGAAAATAGACCGAGCAAACGCTGGGGCCACAAGGTGACTAAATAGGATAGGACAGGAGAGATTACTTTCTGCAACCCAGAAAACCCTACAAAAATCTAACAATTCTGATTACAAAAATACTGAGATCACACGATCTCGCCACCCACTAAATCAGATCTCAGTGTGAACAAAATCCAAGCCGCAGCCGCTGAAAAAACAGGAAAAAGCAAATGAGCAAATAACAGTGGCTGCAGAAAAACTGTGAGGAGCCCAGGCCCCAGGAGGGGACCCGGCTGAACTCCAAAAGTGCAGAAAACAATGCAAAAAGCAAGCACAAAAAGAAAAGCAAAAAATATCTTATCTGAAAGCAGGAGATGCAGGCAAGACTCCAGCAAACTTCCAAATGAACCAGGAACCACAATTGAGACAAGAACAATTGTTCATCGGCAACCATCATGGGAGGGAACCTCCCTTATATCAGACCAGTCCGTGATTCCAGATTGCCACTCCTCGCTGAAAGGTTCAGTACTGTCTGTAACCACCAGAGGGAGCCTCTGCTCAGAAACCATCTCTAGCACATTCATAACAGTACCCCCCCTTGAGGAGGGGTCACCGAACCCTCACTTGTGCAACCAGGCCGATCAGAATGAGCTTGGTGATAGGCACGGATCAGACTCCTAGCATGGATGTCCGAAGCAAACACCCAAGAATTGTCCTCCTGACCATAACCTCTCCACTTAACCAAATACTGGAGTTTCTGTCTAGAAAAACGAGAATCCAATATTTTCTCAACCACATACTCCAGATTGCCCTCAACCAAAACAGGGTCAGGAGGCGCAGCCATAGGAACCACTGGCTCGACAAACCTCTTCAACAAGGACTTGTGGAACACGTTATGGATCTTAAATGTCCCTGGAAGAAGCAAACGGAAGGAAACAGGATTAAGAATCTCCATGATCTTATAAGGTCCAATGAACCTGGGCTTAAACTTTGGAGATGCAACCCTCATAGGGTTATTTCTTGAGGACAACCAAACCAAGTCCCCCACTTTAAACCGAGGACCATCAGTCCTATGCCGGTTGGCAAACCGTTGGGCCTTCTCCTGAGAGAGAGACAACCTCTCCACTACCTGGTCCCAAATCTGCTGCATTCGCTTCACAACAGAGTCAACACCCGGACAGACAGAAGCCTCTGCCTGTCCCGAAGAAAATCGAGGGTAAAACCCAAAATTGCAGAAAAATGGAGACATCAAGGTGGCAGAGCTAGCCCTATTATTAACCCCTTCATGACCCAGCCTATTTTGACCTTAAAGACCTTGCCATTTTTTGCAATTCTGACCAGTGTCCCTTTATGAGGTAATAACTCAGGAACGCTTCAACGGATCCTAGCGATTCTGAGATTTGTTTGGGCTTCATGTTAGTGGTAAATTTAGGTCGATAATTTTTGCAATTATTTGTGAAAAAAATGGAAATTTGGTGAAAATTTTGAAAATTTTGTAATTTTCAAATTTTTAATTTTTATTCTGTTAAACCAGAGAGTTATGGGACACAAAATAGTTAATAAATAACATTTCTCACATGTCTACTTTACATCAGCACAATTTTGGGAACAACATTTTTTTTGTTAGGAAGTTATAAGGGTTAAAAGTTGACCAGCGATTTCTCATTTTTACAGCAAAATTTACAAAACCATTTTTTTAGGGACCACCTCACATTTGAAGTCACTTTGAGGGGTCTATATGGCAGAAAATACCCAAAATTGACACATTTATAAAAACTGCACCCCTCAAGCTACTCAAAACTACATTCAAGAAGATTATTAACCCTTCAGGTGCTTCACATGAACTAAAGCAACGTGGAAAGAAAAAATGGACATTTTAATTTTTCCAACAAAAATTTTCTTTTAGCATCAATTTTTTCATTTTTACATGGGCAACAGGATAAAATGGATCCTAAAATTTGTTGGGCAATTTCTCCTGAGTACACAGATACCTCATATGTGGTCATAAACCACTGTATGGGCGCACGGTAGGGCTCAGAAGGGAAGGAGCGCCATTTGACTTTTTGAATGGAAAATATGCTGGAATGTTTAGCGGTTGCCATGTTGCATTTGGAGAGTCCCTGTGTGCCTAAACATTGGAGCTCCCCCACAAGTGACCCCATTTTGGAAACTAGACCCCCTAAGGAACTTATCTAGATGCATAGTGATCACTTTGAACCCCCAGATGCTTCACAAATTGATCTGTAAAAAAAAGAAAGTACTTTTTTTTCACAAAAATTTTTTTTAGCCTCAGTTTTTACATTTTCACATGGGCAACAGTATAAATTTTATCCTAAAATTTGTTGGTCAATTTCTCCTGAGTACACAGATACCTCATATATGGTCATAAAGCACTGTTTGGGCGCACGGCAGGGCTCAGAAGGGGAAAGGGGCGCCATTTGACTTTTTGAATGGAAAATATGCTGGAATATTTAGCGGTTGCCATGTCGCATTTGGAGAGTCCCTGTGTACCTAAACATTGGAGCTCCCCCACAAGTGACCCCATTTTGGAAACTAGACCCCCTAAGGAACTTATTTAGATGCATAGTGAGCACTTTGAACCCCCAGGTGCTTCACAAATTGATCCGTAAAAAAAGAAAGTACTTTTTTTTCACAAAAATGTTCTTTTAGCCTGTTTTTTCATTTTCACATGGGCAACAGTATAAACTGGATCCTAAAATTTGTTGGGCAATTTCTCCTGAGTACACAGATACCTCATATGTGGTCATAACCCAATGTTTGGGCGCACGGCAGGGCTCAGAAGGGAAGGAGCGCCATTTGACTTTTTGAATGGAAAATATGCTCGAATATTTAGCGGTTGCCATGTCGCATTTGGAGAGTCCCTGTGTGCCTAAACATTGGAGCTTCCCCACAAGTGACCCCATTTTGGAAACTAGACCCCCTAAGGAACTTATCTAGATGCATAGTGAGCACTTTGAACCCCCAGGTGCTTTACAAATTGATCCGTAAAAAAAAAGAAAGTACTTTTTTTTCACAAAAATTTTCTTTTAGCCTCAGTTTTTTTCATGTTCACATGGGCAACAGTATAAATTTTATCCTAAAATTTGTTGGGTAATTTCTCCTGAGTACACAGATACCTCTTATGTGGTCATAAACCACTGTTTGGGCGCACGGCAGGGCTCAGAAGGGAAGGAGCGCCATTTGACTTTTTGAATGGAAAATATGCTGGAATATTTAGCGGTTGCCATGTCGCATTTGGAGAGTTCCTGTGTGCCTAAACATTGGAGCTCCCCCACAAGTGACCCCATTTTGAAACTAGATGCCCTAAGGAACTTATCTAGATGCATAGTGAGCACTTTGAACCCCCAGGTGCTTCACAGAAGTTTATAACGCAGAGCCGTGAAAATAAAAAATCATTTTTTTTCTCAAAAAATGATTTTTTTAGCCCACTATTTTTTATTTTCACAATGGTTACAGGAGAAATTGGACCCCAAAAGTTGTTGTCCAGTTTGTCCTGAGTATGCTAGTACCCCATATGTGGGGGGAAACCACTGTTTGGGCACACGTCAGGGCTCGGAAGGGATGTAGTGACGCTTTGAAATGCCGACTTAATGGAATGGTCTGCGGGCATCTTGTTACGTTTGCAGAGCCCCTGATGTGCCTAAACAGTAGAAACTCCCCACAAGTGACCCAATTTTGGAAACTAGACCCCGCAAAGAACTTATCTAGATGTGTGGTGAGCACTTTGAACCCCCAAGGGCTACGCAGAAGTTTATAACGCCCGGGCATGAAAATAAAAAAGTCATATTTTTTCCACAATCAGGATCTTTTAGTCCCCAATTTTTTTATTTTCCCAAGGGTAACAGGAGAAATTAGACCCCAAAAGTTGTTGTCCAATTTGTCCTGAGTATGCTGCTATCCCGTATGTGGGAGAAAACTACTGTATGGGCACACGTCGGGCTCGGATGGGAAGTAGTGACGTTTTGAAATGCCCACTTGATGGAATGGTCTTCGGGCGTCATGTTACGTTTGCAGAGTCCCTGATGTGCCTAAACAGTAGAAAATCCCCACAAGTGACCCCATTTTGGAAACTAGATCCCCCAAGGAACTCCTATAGATGTGTGGTAAGCACTTTGAATCTCCAAGTCCTTCACAGAAGTTTATAACGCAGAGCCGTGAAAATATAAAATCATTTTTTTTCCACAAAAATCATTTTTTAGTCCCCAATTTTTTTTCCCAATGTTAACAGGAGAAATTAGAACCCCAAAAGTTGTTGTTCAATTTTTCCCGAGTACGCTGATACCCCATATGTGGGGATAAACCACTGTTTGGGCATACGTCGGGGCTTGGAATAAAGGGAGCACTGTTTGACTTTTTGAACGCAAAATTTGCAGGAATCAATGGTGGCGCCATGTCGCGTATGGAGACCCCCTGATGTGCCTAAATAGTGGAAACCCCTCAATTCTAACTCCAACCCTAACCCCAACACACCCCTAACCCCAACCCTAACCCTAATACAAACCCTAACCATAACCCTAACCCCAACACACCCCTAACCCTAATCCCAACTCTAACCATAAACCTAACCACAAGCCTAACCCTAATTCCAACCCTAACCCTAATTCCAACCCTAACCCAAATTCCAACCCTAACCCAAATTCCAACCCTAACCCTAATTCTAACCTTAACCCTAATTCTAACCCTAATGCTAACCCTAACCCTAGTTCTAACCCTAAGGCTGGGTTCATATTGCGTTTTACCAGCCTGTTCAACACGTAGCGTTGACCGGCTGGTAACGGTATATCATAACGCGATCGCGTGCTAGCGGTGACGGAGCCCAGACGCTGCAGCCCGTGTCCGAGGCTCGGTCACTGAATGACGGCACGTCGCGAACGCATGCCACTTTACGGCATGCGTTGCGATGCGCACACAAATGGGGCGAATGGCAGCGTTAACGGACTGCGTTACACCGCGTTATACCGCGGTGAAATGCAGTCCATCTAACGGACTGCCATAATGCAATATGAACCCAGCCTAACCCTAACCCTAAGGCCCCGTGCACACGTGGCGGATTCACTTGGGGAATTTTTCTTAAATCCGCAGGTAAAATGACCTGCGTTTTACCTGCGAATTTAGCGCGGATTTGCTGCGGTTTTTCCCTGCGGTTTTACACCTATAATGGAATAGGTGTAAAACCGCTGCGGAATCCGCACAAAGAATTGACATGCTGCGGATTTAAAACTGCAGCAAATCCGCATGTGCACAGCGTTTTTTTTAACCATTTATTTGCATTGTACTGTGCATGGTTTCTGGATCTGCTGTGGGTCCGCAGCGCCAAATCCGCTGCGGATCCGCAGCAAAATCTCCGCTGCGGATCCGCAGCACAAATCTGCCGCAGATCAGCAGCAAAATCCGCCGTGGATCAACAGCAAAATCCGCCGCGGATCAGCAGCAAAATCCGCCGCGGATCAGCAGCAATATCCGCCGCGGATAAGCAGCAATATCCGCCGTGGATCCACAGCAATATCCGCCGCAGATCCGCAGCAAAATCTGCCGCGTATCCGCAGCAAAATCAGCCCGGATCCGCAGCAAAATCAGCCGCGGATCAGCAGCAAAATCCGCTGCGGATCAGGAGCAAAATCCGCTGCGGATCCCCAGCAAAATCCGCCGCGGATCCCCAGTAAAATCCGCCGCGTATCCGCAGCAAAATCCGCTGTGGATCAGCACCAAAATCCGCAGCGGATCAGCACCAAAATCCGCCGCGGATATCCGCCCAGCAAAATCCGCCGCGGATCAGCAGCAAAATCCGCCGCGGATCAGCAGCAATATCCGCCGTGGATACGCAGCAAAATCCGCCGTGGATGACCAAACGAATTTGAGGGCACTACAAAAAATGTATAAACAGGGATCTGTGACCACACACTGAAATGATAATGTGGAACAAGAAGAAAAGCAGTGTGTATAGAATGTCACGATCAACCTAAATAAATGAATAACAAAATATATATGTATAAAAGTATATTTAAATTTTATTTTCTTCTTTTTTCCACCCTCTCATTGCGCATGCGCTGCCTCCTCGCTGTTTCCATGGGGGCGCTCGAGGTTCCGGCGTCCTGTTGTCAGGTAGCCGCGCATGCGCGGCTGCCACATCCGGACGCCGACTCACCGAGTGCCAGACAGGAGTGCAAGGTATTTACCACTAATTTCTCCAGGTATAAAAGACTATGCTGTGCTACAGGTCACCATCTTTCCCCTGAGGAAGCCACGTTCTCCAGTGGCGATACGCGTGGGGCACAGACTCCCAGATTTATTCTATGCTGACTGCAGGTTTATTGCCTGTCTTCACCTATATATGAGGACATGGCTTTTGTGTTGTGAAATTTTTTTTTTTTTTTTTTCATTGTGGCACTCCCACCCAGGTTGATTTATCTCTCATGTGCACTTATTTGGTCTATTTTTGCCCGAACTCTGTTTCATCTTTTTTTGGGCATTTTTCTACCAGGGCTTACAGAGGTCATTGCATAATGTTTCCGGGTGTGAAGCTTGCCATATCATTCGCAACTTGGCATTAGAATACTCAGATTTATTCCATCTTTGAACATATATGTATTTTCTGCCAGTCATCATCATTGTTTATACATGGGAATATGATCGTTCAGTTATAGTATTTGCATTATTTTACATGTTGTAACAACCTATCACACATCATTGTGTTGTTCAGCTATATTGGTATATACATATATATATTCTATGTGTACTTGCTTTAGTCAGCTTTCACTGGGAGTTTGTTTAGTGGATTCTTACATGGGTCCTTAAGTTTCTACTATGGGCTTTTTATAGTCCTTTTTAATGTTTTTACTGGTCTCTTGTTTTTCAGTATATGTTTTTGTACCAATAAAATCCGCCGTGGATACGCATCAAAATCCGTCGCGGATCAGCAGCAATATCCGCCGTGGATCCGCAGCAAAATCACCACGAACCGCGGATCAGCAGCAAAATCCGCCGCGGATCAGCAGCAAAATCTGCCGTGGATCAGCAGCAATATCCGCCGCGGATCCGCAGCAAAATCAGCTGCGGATCAGTAGCAAAATCTGCTAGGAAAAAAAAAATCTTTATTTATTTATTTGTCCCTACCAATAATAAAGGGGGGGTTCATTTACTTTTTTTTATTTTGATCACTGTGACAGTTTATCACAGTGATCAATATAAATTTGGCGGCGCGCATGAAGAATCCCGGGCAGCCGCCGGGACAGATCCAGAGACATCGGTGGACCGGGAGAGGTGAGTAGGGGGGTCGCAAGGTGAGGGGGGATCGGAAGGTGGAGGCAGCGGATCGCAGGAGCAGGGGAGCAGACAGTGACGGCAGTGACCGATCGCTGCCATCTTTCGGTGGCGGCGGCCGATCACCGCCGTGACTCGATGTGGGGGGGTCAGATCGCGGTGTCCAGCCATGGCAGATGCTTTTGCTGCATCGGCCATGGCTGGATTGTAATATTTGGCTGGATTGTAATATTTCACCAGTTTCATTGGTGAAATATTACAAATCGCTCTGATTGGCTGTTTCACTTTTAACAGCCAATCAGAGCGATCGTAGCCACGTGGGGGTTAAGTCAACCCCCCTGTGGTGATGCACTGAGGGTCCTGTGCCTGCGGGTCGGGTGACCTTTCAGTGACCCCGGTCACCCGGCTCATAGGAACATGATTTATAGCATGACGCCAACGTTGGCGTCATGGGTCGGGAAGGGGTTAAGTGCAAACTCAGCCAAAGGCAAAAAAGAGACCCAGTCATCTTGATCAGCAGACACAAAACATCTCAAATAAGTCTCCAAGGTCTGGTTTGTTCTCTTGGTTTGTCCATTGGTCTGAGGATGAAAAGCAGAGGAGAAAGAAAATTGAACACCAAGTTTAAAACAAAATGTCCTCCAAAATCTGGAAAACAAACTGGACTCCTCTGTCAGACACAATGTTCTCCGGAATGCCATGTAACCGTACCACGTGCTGAAGGAACAAAGGCACCAATTCGGAGGAGGAAGGTAACTTAGGTAATGACACAAGATGTATCATCTTGGAAAACCTATCACAGATTACCCAGATAACGGTCATTCTCTGAGAAACTGGGAGGTCGGAAATAAAATCTATAGAGATATGGGTCCATGGCCTCTTGGGCACAGGTAATGGCATTAACAAACCACTAGAGCGAGAGCAAGACTTGGAGCGAGAGCAAGTCCCACAGGACTGCGCAAATTCCCTGACGTCACGAGACAAAGTAGGCCACCAAAAGCACCGACTCACCAAGTCTCTGGTACCAAAAATCCCGGGATGACTAGCCAAAACGGAACAATGAATCTCAGACATCACACTCTTCTTCCACTAGTCTGGGACAAACAATTTCCCAATAGGGCAGCGCTCAGGTTTATCCTCCTGACACCCTTCCAAGGCCAGTCTCAAATTGGGCGAGATGGAGAAAAGAACTACACCCTCTTTCAAAATAACAGTAGGATCAGATAACTCAGGAGAGTCCGCAAAGAAACTCCTCAACAGGGCATCCGCCTTAACATTCTTAGTGCCAGGAAGAAAAGAAACCACAAAATTAAAACGTGTGAAAAACAAGGCCCACCTAGCCTGTCTAGGATTAAGTCGCTTGGCTGATTCGAGATAAACCAGATTCTTATGGTCCGTGAGGACCACCACCTGATGTTTGGCTCCTTCCAGCCAATGTCTCCACTCTTCAAAGGCCCACTTCATGGCCAATAACTTCCGATTACCCACGTCATAATTACGTTCAGTTGGAGAAAATTTTCGAGAGAAAAAGGCACAAGGGTTACTCTTAGAGGTCTCTGGATCTCTTTGGGACAAAACGGCACCTGCCCCAATTTCAGAGGCATCAACCTCCACCTGAAACGGTAGAGAAACATCAGGCTGCCGTAGAACAGGAGCAGAAGTGAATCTCTGCTTAAGTTCCTGAAACGCAGAGACTGCCTCAGGAGGCCAATTCACCACATCAGAACCCTTTTTGTCAAATCAGTCAATGGTTTAACAATACCGGAGAAATTACCAATAAATTTACGATAAAAATTGGCAAAACCCAAAAATCTCTGAAGAGCCTTTAATGAAGTAGGTTGGACCCAATCACAGATGGCTTGAACCTTGACCGGGTCCATTTCAATAACAGACGGAGACAAAATGAATCCCAGAAATGAGACCTTCTGTACGCCAAAAAGACACTTTGATCCCTTCACATACAATGCATTCTCTCTCAAAATCTGGAACACAGTCCGAACATGTTTCACATGAGAGTCCCAGTCATTGGAAAAAATCAAGATATTATCCAAATAAACAATGAGAAATTTATCCACAAAATCCCTGAAAATATCATTCATGAAGGATTGGAAGACGGAAGGAGCATTAGTGAGCCGAAAGGGCATCACTAGGTACTCAAAATGCCCCTCTGGGGTATTAAACGCGGTCTTCCATTCATCCCCATGCTTAATGCGAATAAGGTTATACGCCCCCTGAGGTCAAGCTTGGTAAACCAACTAGCACTTTTCACCCTGGAAAACAGGTCAGAAATCAAGGGTAACGGATATTGAAACTTCACAGTGATCTTATTCAAGAGACGATAATCAATACACGGCCTCAATGAACCATCCTTTTTGGCCACAAAAAAAAACTGGCACCCAAGGGTGAAGAGGATGGTCTGATATGACCCTTCTCCAATGACTCCTTGATATAAGATCGCATAGCATCATGTTCAGTACAGACAAGTTAAAAAGGCGACCTTTAGGAAATTTACCACCAGGCACTAATTCAATAGCGCAATCGTAGCTCCTGTGAGGGGGCAAAGATGCAGATTTACTTTCACTAAATAC
Source organism: Oophaga sylvatica (assembly GCA_033576555.1). NCBI lineage: Eukaryota > Metazoa > Chordata > Amphibia > Anura > Dendrobatidae > Oophaga > Oophaga sylvatica. Next base: position 69,909 of record JARQOD010001354.1, read on the forward strand.
ATCCGAAAAATCAGTCAAAAAGTCAGGAACATCCTGAGTCTTGGGAGAGGCAGAAAAAACAGGAGTGTCGGCATTAACACATTGGCAGCCCCAACTGGTCACAGACACAGATTTCCAATCCTAAACAGGATTATGAGACTGTAACCAAGGGAAAACTATTACAATAATATCATGCAGCTTATACAGCACCAGAAATTTGCAACTCTACTGATGATCTGGTTCAACCTTCATTATCACCTGAGTAGACAACTGGGGTTTATTCTCCACCAAAGGGATAGAATCAATGCCCAGAAAGGGAATAGACTTCCGCAGGGGTATCATGGGAAACCCACAACGTTTGGCAAAGTCAAAATCCATCAATATCCATCAAAGTCAAAATCCAAAGCCTGAGCAGAAAATGTGGACAGGGAGCAAATCAGGGTAACAGTCAACAGAAATTTAGTCTGAACAAGACAACTGAGCGTGCAAAACATCTTTCCCGCTTAGGGCAGACTGAAATAGCATGAGAGGCATCACCACAGTAGAAACATAACCCATTGCGCCTTCGAAACTCATGACGCTGAGCCCCAGAAGCCACTCCATCACACTGCATGGGCTCAGAAGCTGGCCCACAAGGCAACACCATCGCACGCATACCTCTGCGCCCACGCAAATGCCTGTCAATTTGAACAGCCAATGACATAGAATCATTGAGACCAGAGGGAGCAGGGAATCCCACCATAACATCCTTTACATTCTCTGACAGCCCCTTCCGAAAAAGGGCTGCCAAAGCATCATCATTCCATTTGGTCAGGACTGCCCACTTTCGGAATTTCTGACATACAACTCAGCGTCTGATTTAATGCCAACAAGGTTTTTTCAGCTTGATCAGTGACATTAGGTTCATCGTACAATAACCCCTGAGCCAGAAAAAATGCATCAATATCAAAGCCCAATCCTGAGGATCGCCGCGCAGGAGAGAGATGACAATTTGAACCTGCTGTGCTGCGTTACCTGAAGACTTAGGCTTTTAGGCAAAAAACAATTTACAGTTATTTTTGAAATTCAGAAATTTAGCCCTATCCCCCAAAAACAAATCTGGCATGGGAATCCTAGGTTCCACAACCGGCAACCCAGCAAGATAGGTAGCAATACTCCGAACCTCAGTGGCAAGCTGATCCACACGGCCAGACAACTGTGCAAACTCCATTGAGAGAAAAAAAAAATCCTCCTCAGCACCCAGAGAAAAAGAGGGAAAAAATGCAACAGACAGAAAAAAAAAAAAAATCTCTGACAACTCTGACAACTTTTTTCTTTCCACACTATTTTTCCCTTCTGTGAGTACCATATAATTTGCAGTTATGGCCGGTGATACTGTTATGTTTCGGTAGCTGAGGAGGACAGGAACAACAGCAGGGCAGCCGAACACCTGAGATGTTGGAAACTGATGGGTTGCAGATTCCTAAACTAACGACACAACTAGAGGTAGCCGTGGAGCGTTCCTACGTTGATCCTAGATGCCTCGTCACAGCCTGAGAGATAACTACACCTAAAGGCAGAAAGATGAAAGCTATCTGCCCCGGAGCAGATCCCCAAAGAAAATAGGAAGCACCCAAACATATAATGGCGGTTAGACAAGATGAAAATACAATCATAGGCAGAAAATAGACTGAGCAAACGCTGGGGCCACAAGCTGACTAAATAGGACAGAACAGGAGAGATTACTTTCTGCAACCCAGAAAACCCTACAAAAATCTAACAATTTTGATTACAAAAATACTGAGATCACACGATCTCGCCACCCACTAAATCAGATCTCTGTGTGAACAAAAACCAAGCCGCAGCCGCTGAAAAAACAGGAAAAAGCAAATGAGCAAATAACAGTGGCTGCAGAAAAACTGTGAGGAGCTCAGGCCCCAGGAGGGGACCTGGCTGACCTCCACAAAAGTGCAGAAAACAATGCAAAAGTCAAGCACAAAAAGAAAAGCAAAAAATATCTTATCTGAAAGCAGGAGATGCAGGCAAGACTCCAGCAAACTTCCAAATGAACCAGGAACCACAATTGAGACAAGAACAATTGTTCAACGGCAATCATCATGGGAGGGAACCTCCCTTATATCAGACCAGTCAGTGATTCCAGATTGCCACTCCTCGCTGAAAGGTTCAGTACTGTCTGTAACACCAGAGGGAGCTTCTGCTCAGAAACCATCTCTAGCACATTCATAACACCCCAGACTGTATACAGCTGTATGCTTCTGATTCATTACTCTTTTTCTGCTTTTTATATTCTGGTGTAATCCATACTGAGCCTATGAGAGTCTGTGTCTGACTCCAGAAATATATACGGAGATTTACAATTACCCGTACACTGTATACAGCTGTACGCTTGTGATACAGTACCTTTTTTCAGCTTTTTATATTCTTGTCTAATCATACTGAGCCTGAGAGCGTCTGTGTGTGACTCCAGAAATATATACGGAGATTTACAGTTTTTTCACTATACTATATACACCTGTTATCTAGTGATACAGTACCCTTTTTCAGCTTTTTATATTCTGGTCTAATCCATACTGATGAAAACCACGAAACAAAGCAGTGCAAAAATTGTCCACATAATTGCAAAGAATAAATTTTATTGATTAAAAATATTACCAAAAAGTCGGAGGTATGGCCACATACATAGAATATGTCATATGAGAGTAGTGGACATACCAGGGAAGTATAATCAGGACACAGCTCCAACCCCCACCTCCCCAATGCGCATTTTGGCCAAATGCCTTCCTCAGGGGTATGTCCACTACTCTCATATGACTTCTCCTATACATCTTCTATGTATCATTTCTATGGGACATTGCTGTTGTGGGCATTTGCAGGCAATATACTATGTTCCATATGTTATCTCTCTCCCTTGTACTATAATAGAGATTGATTTATTCCTATGATAGACTACTATGTCAGTGTTACATGGGATTGAGGGAGTAATATTGATTTGAATTTTGTCATATGCATCATATAATGGTATTTTCTCTTTCTTCATATGATATATTCTATGTATGTGGCCATACCTATAACATTCATGCAGGCACTTATCCATACCCTCCCTATGTCTGTTTTTTGCCATGTGGCGTTTTTCACATGTCACTGTTTTAGTCACCTCTGTTTCTACCTCTCACTTTTTGGTAATATTTTTAATCAATAAAATTTATTCTTTGCAATTATGTGGACAATTTTTGCACTGCTTTGTTTCGTGGTTTTCATATGTATTTATATATGCAGTGTGTCCTACACTGTCCATTTCTATTAGGCTATCCTACATATATACAGTATTTTGAATGATTATGTTACGTTTGGATAGCTTGTTGTGTTTTCCTTATGGATTACTAATCCATACTGAGCCTGTGAGAGTCAATGTCTGACTCTGGAAATATATACGGAGATTTACAATTATCCCTAGACTGTATACAGCTGTACGCTTCTGATTCATTACTCTTTTTCTGCTTTTTATATTCTGGTGTAATCCATACTGATCCTGTGAGAGTCTGTGTCTGACTCCGGAAATATATACGGAGATTTACAATTACCCCTACACTGTATACAGTTGTACGCTTGTGATACAGTACCCTTTTTAAATTTTTTATATTCTTGTCTAATCCATACTGAGCCTGAGAGCGTCTGTTTGTGACTTCAGAAATATATACGGAGATTTACAATTTTTTCACTATACTATATACACCTGGTACGCTTCATATACATTACCCTTTTTCTGCTTTTATATTCTGGTCTAATCCATACTGAGCCTGTGAGAGCCTGTGTCTGACTCTGGAAATATATACAGAGATTTAAAATTTCCCCAACACTTTATGCGCCTGGTATCTGGTGATACAGTACCCTTTTTCTGCTTTTTAAATTCTGGTCTAATCCATACTGAGCCTGTGAGCGTCTGTGTGTTACTCTCGAAATATAGACGGAGATTTAGAATTTTCCCCTTCACCGTATACAGCTGTACGCTTCAGATACAGTACCATATATCTGCTGGTATTTTGGGTACATTTTCCCAAACATGAGGAAGTATGGTGGAAGAGGCCGCGGACGAGGGCGTGGGGGACCAGCTGGTACTGATGGTGGTGGTGGTGCATCTGCTGGTAGTGCCAAAAGCACAATAGCACCTAAGGCAGGAGGTGTTGAGTCTGCGTCATCATCTGTCTCAAGAAGGCCTGGAAGGCTCCCTTTTCTGGGAGTAGGTAAACCACTTTTAAAGCCGGAGCATCAGGAACAGGTTTTGGCTTACATTGCCGAAACAGCCTCCAGCTCTATCGCCTCCTCTTCTGAACTTTCAAAAACTTCAAGCACTGAGTCGTCAGTGCAGGCTCCTGGTCAGGAACAACACCTTTCCTTGTGTCCTTCAGCCCCGCCAAAAGTGAAGGATGTGGCACACTTCAGATTACTCCATGGAGCTCTTTTCACATACCATGCCTGGGTTATCAAGTCAAATCCTGAATTCCCCAGTCCAACATGAATCAGAGATTGAGTGCACTGATGCACAGCCACTGCTAGATGATTCTGCTGGTACATTCACCCAGAGCACTACATTGCCCTCGCAGTCTACTGAGCCAGAATCTGACCCTGATGAAACTCAGGTGCCCCTTCCCGCATGCTACACCACCTTACACAGTGACACAGAGGAAGGTGCAGATGAAACTGAAGAGGAGGTGATGGATGACCCAGTTGTCGACCCGGATTGGCATCCATTGGGGGAAGAGGGTGAAGCTGGCAATAGCTCAGAAGAGGAGAAGAATCAGCAGCAGGCATCGACATCGCAGCAGCGGTTATCTGGCAGGCCCGTAGCAGTCCAAAAACGTGTTAGAAAAGCAAAAAGAGTTGCAGGACAGCTTGGCCAGATGGTCAAATTAGCATAGCGTGCAAGCCCTGAAATTTTATACCATAGTAGGAAGAGTGCAGTGTGGCACTTTTTTGACCAAAATCCTATTGATCAGGCAAAGGTTATCTGTAAGAAGTGTGGAAGGACCTTTAGCCGAGGGAAAAATCTCCAAAATTTGAATACTAGTTGCATGCTTAGAAATTTAATCAACATGCACTTGCAAGCATGGACGGACTACAAAACCTCAGGTAGCACATGTGCACCTGTTCCGACTGAAGGTAGCCATTAAAGATGAGCAACTTTGCCTTTTTAGGGTCGCATCGGGTTTCGTGAAACCCGACATTCTCAAAAGTCGAGTAGAACAAAGTCGGCCGACTAACGGAAATCGTCGTACTGAAGTCGAAAATCCGACCCCAATGCAAGTTAATGGGGAATAAAAGTCGGCAGGGAGTGGAGGACAGTAAACACACCTACATTGCCCATTTCAATGCCAGCGACATCAATTCTTATTACTTAAGCTTGTCAACCTTAATTAAATTTATAATAATAGTAACGCATTGAAAACTGGGGGTTATTTAGCTAAAGTTGTGGGGGGGGCAGTGCTGGCTCCAGGTTTTCGTGGGCCCCGGGCCAAAGAGTCTCAGTGGGCCCCTTTAACACATGCCACAGTTCATGATGCTCCGATACGGCAAAGAAATATAGGTATAGTAAATGCCACATACTTCACTTCTTACATTACATGAGTGATATCTATTTTAAATTCTACAATAGCTCAAAAAACGGACAGTATAGTCCTCTATACAGAATTATGGGCACCACATAGTGCGCCATACAGAATAATGAGCCCCATATATTGCTGTTAGCAGCGGATTAACCAGTGTAACATCCGGAGTCAGCAACAGAGAATGTAGATTTATTCACATCCAGTATAGACAGCTTACAACACAGCATGAAATGTGATCAGCCTGATATCTGCTATGGCTGCAGCATGAAAAAACATTACACACAGGAAGAGAAGGAGGAGGCATCCTGTCTGTGAATGAGGGTTTTTTTTTTTACAAAACTTTGTTAACAACCTCACAATATGCACAACATATCAAACAGTACAGTAGTAGTTGTTGCAATACATACAAATCAATATGCATTATTCCAACACCCCCACTCAACAACTACTTATCCTCTTATTCCCATTGTGGTTCTCAATTCTTGGAACCTGGCTCGTGGCAATGGCTTTGTCATAATGTCAGCTAGCATCTTATCAGTTTCACAATAGACAAACTGAATTATGCCACGATCTATCAAATCACGTAGATGATGGTGTCTGACGTCAATGTGCTTGGTTCTAGCACTGATCTTTTCACTGCATGCAAGTTTAATGCATCCTTGGTTGTCCTCATAAATCACCATCGGCTGAGTTGACGGTTTGCCAAGATCGTCCATCAATTGTCTTAGCCAAACGACCTCCTGGCTTGCATAGGCTGCGGACACATACTCCGCTTCTGTGGATGACAAGGCAACAGACACTTGTTTCCTACTAGACCAGGAGATTGAACTTTCTCCAACTTTAAACAAGTATCCACGCGAATCACCAGCCCAATCCGCATCTACATAGCCGGTAAGTTCTAGATCTCCCGCTGCAGATAGTTTTAAATTTACATCTTGCGTTTCTTTCAAATATCGCATAAGTCTTTTAACAGCATTCCAGTCTCTTTGGCGCGGTTTTTCCACATATCTGCAAAGGATTCCAACTGTTGTTGTGATATCTGGTCGAGTCATAGTTGATATGTACAGAAGTGCCCCCACTACCTGACGATATTTCTCATTGTTAGGCAACAGGTCATCTTCTTCTTCCAGCTTCAGGTAGGATGGTTCCATTGGGGTTGATATACCTTTGGCCTCTGACATTCCAAATTGATTCAGAATCAAATTAATTTTTGCACTTTGGTTTAGAAGAAAACTCCCATCTTCCTCTCTCTGGATTTGGATTCCTAGATAATATGTCACACTTCCAAGGTCTTTTGTTTCAAAATGCTGATTCAGAATTTCAGTCATTTTTCCAGTTTCTGCATCTTCTTGATGAACTACAATCACATCGTCCACATATAAGAGAATATACATCCACTTTCCATCTGTATATTTTGTGTATAAGCATGGACCTGCTTGACCTCTTTTAAATCCTTCTTCCAACAAGACTTTATTCATCTTGGTGTTCCATGCTCTTGCTGATTGCTTAAGACCATAGAGAGATTTTTGTAGTTTGCAAACAAGATTTTCTTCACCTCTTTTTACATAACCTTCAGGTTGAGTCATGTATAAGTCCTCCTCAATGTCACCATTTAAGAAAGCAGTTTTTATATCCAAATGTCTGACATACATCTTTTGTACAGCAGCTACAGCTAACAAAGCTCTGAACGTAGTCTGTTTAGCAACTGGAGCAAATGTAGCATCGTAATCTTCGCCATACTTTTGAGAATATCCTTTTGCGACCAACCTTGCTTTAAATCTGTGGACTTTACCTTCAGAGTCATATTTGGTTTTAAAGACCCACTTGCACTTGATTGCCTTTTTGCCCTGTGGTAGCTTGGTGAGTTTCCAAGTTTGGAGTTGATGAAGCGACTTGATTTCCTCATTAGCGGCATCAATCCATTTTGTTCTTTCATGGATAGGTAGTCCTTGCATTTCATCCCATGACTGCGGCTCTGACTCAGGTAGTGTCTTGACAATGTAGGATAGACGTTTAGCTGGTATACCTTTGTTTGATCTTGACGATCTTCTGATTTCAGATTCTTCTGATTTTTCTGTTGTTCCTTCAGTGGTTGAAGAATCCAGCCAGACTTCTACATCCTCCTTGTTGTTGTCATGTAATTGTGACTTCAGCTGGACTACTGGCGTGATGTCACAAAACTTGGGAGATACAAAGTTCTCATCAATCACTACATCTCTGTATATTGTGACCTTGTTTGTTTCTGGGTGTAGAATCCTATAACCTTTCTGGGTTTCACTGTAGCCTACCAGGATACCTTCTTTAGCGTGAGATTCCCACTTAGTTCGCTTTTCTTTGGGAATATGTACAAATGCTTTACTTCCGAATATTCTTATGTGGTGCAGTTTTGGCTTTCTGCTGTTCCATTGCTCAAATGGAGTTTTCTCTGTAGCTTTACCTGGTAGTCTGTTCTGAAGATAGCAAGCTGTCATGATTGCCTCACCTCAATATGTTGTAGGCAGATTTGCATCAAATAACATACTTCTTGCACTTTCACAGAGTGTTCGGTTCCTTCTTTCCGCAACACCATTTTGCTCAGGGTTGTACAGTACAGTGGTCTGAAATAGGATTCCATTTTTCTTTAGAATGCTCTGTGTCTCATTGCTTGTATATTCAGTCCCATTATCTGCACGTAGAATCTTTGGCATTCTTCCAAATTTATTATATACCTCAGCTAGATATATTTCAAGTTTCTCTGGAACTTCTATCTTGCTGTGAAGCAGATGGACAACTGTATATCTGGAATGATCATCAAGAAATGTGAGAAAATATCTCTTCTTCCCAGGAGTCTGAGTGCTCATTGGACCACAGACATCTGTGTGTATTAAATCTAGTGGCTGTTCTGTTCTTGTAGTACTTCTCTTAGGAAAAGCTTTTCTAAACATTTTCCCTTTGATGCAGCTAGTACACTTCATTGTCTGATTACATAGATCAGTTGTGATATCATCAGCTAGTTGCTTCTGAACTAACTTTCTTATTGCTTCTGGGTCTCTGTGTGCCAGACGCCTATGCCATACATGAATACAGTTATTGTGCTCTTCTTGTTGAGCAGTATACATACACTCTTTACATTTCAGCTGATAAAGTTCATCTGTGATTTTTCCCTCTGCTAGTGTGTGACCCTCTTTTGAGATGATGCAGCTATCATGCTTAAATGTAACTTAATTTCCTTGTTTTGTGAGTTTCTTCACAGATAGTAAATTACTCTCAAGACTAGTCACATAGTGCACATCTTTTACCGGGATCTTCCTGCTTTGTGTTGGTGAGATTTGACAATCAATATAACCATCTCCTATGCCTTCTGAACTCATGTACTGACCATTAGCCATAATCACTTTCTCTGACTTATTTTGATTAAGCATAGAAAAGAAGTCTCTGTTATTAGTCATGTGACTAGTTGCTCCAGAGTCTATACACCATGCATGCTTTGATGTATTTGCACTGACAGTAAATGCAATTTCAGTATTAACAGAATCATTTTCTCCAGACACAGCACTCTTAACCCTTTGCTGACTGTTTTGCTTTTTCAGCTGATTCATTCTAGCTTTCCAAACTCTGCAGTCGGCTTTCAAATGTCCTGATTTCTTGCAAACAAAACATTCACGTGTTTCTTTTAGGTGCTTTCTGTTATCATATAGACTCTGTGTTTGTAAAGCAGACTCTGTCTTGGTGCTTATACATTCTGCTTTCCGTTTATATTCATCTATAAGCTTCCCTCTTACATACTCCAGAGTAAGCTCATCATCAGGGGCGCGCATCTAGTGCGGTCACAAGCGTGTCATAGCTCTCTGGAAGACCACTAAGCAGTAATGCGGCTACATGAAAGTCCTTCAGATCTTCCCCAATGCCTCTCAAGCGTTCTACAAGCTCTAGAATACTCCTGATATACTCCTGCATATCCTGGCCTTTCTGTAGCTTAGACTGGTACAGTTTTCTCATAAGATACAGTTTATTGCTTAAATTAATCCTCTCATGTACCTTTTGCAGCTGCTCCCACATTTCTCTTGCAGTATCACATTTACACACATGAACAATCTGATCATCATCTATGCTGAGTGATATGGTACTCTGTGCTTTCTGATCCATCTCTATCCACTCCTGTGGTACTGGGTCAGGTTTAGGCTCCTGTGTGTATTTCCACGTACCTTCCCTTATCAGCAGCATCTTCACTTTGAATTTCCAGGATTGATAGTTCTGGTTAGTGAGACTTGGTACTGTAAACTTCATGGAGTTGCTGCTGCTGGTGGCCATCTTTGCTGTCTTTCTTTCTTTTCTTTTCTCTGTGTTCTGGGGATCTCTGGGACTCTAGGACTCTGGGCACTCTGGGAACTCTGGGCCCATAACCTGTTAGCAGCAGATTAACCAGCGTAACATCCGGAGTCAGCAACAGAGAATGTAGATTTATTCACATCCAGTATAGACAGCTTACAACGCAGCATGAAAAGTGATCAGCCTGATATCTGCTATGGCTGCAGCATGAAAAAACATTACAACAACACAGGAAGAGAAGGAGGAGGCATCCTGTCTGTGAGTGAGGGTTTTTTTTTTTTTACAAAACTTTGTTAACAACCTCACAATATGCACAACATATCAAACAGTACAGTAGTAGTTGTTGCAATACATACAAATCAATATGCATTATTCCAACAATTGCTCCATACAGAATGGGCTCCATATAATACTCCATACAGAATACACACTATATGTGCTCCATATGATGCTCCATATATAAAGGGCCCTATATGATGCCCCATAAATAATTAATCCCATATGATGCTCTAGTATATGATGGGCCCCATATATGATGCTACAGTGTATGATGAACCCCATATAATGCTCCAATGGTCCCCATATATAATGCTCCATATATAATGGGCTCCATGTGATGCTCCATATGTAATGTGCCCCATGTAGTGTTGAGCGATACGATACTGCAAATATCGGGTATCGGCCGATATTAGCTGTATCGGGCTTTCGATTCCGAGTACCGATATTTTCGTCATATCGGATACCGGAATCGGATTTGTCACTGTCACTGTGACTCTGTGAGTGTCCGTCGGTCGGGTCTGTCAGGAGTCAGCGGCACTTACCTGGCAGAAGATCTCCGGCGGTCACGTCCTGGACTGATTGATGGCCGTCATTATCTTCTCCCTGGCGGTCACATGCAGTTTTTCGCGATAACTGCAGTGACTGCAGGGTAATCCCGGCCGTAAACCAGTCCGATGACGTCACCGCCGGGGAAGCAGGTAATCAGCTCTGCCTGCCTGCCTCTGATGTCATTCTGATGTAGCAGAGCTGGATCGTCGTGGGACACTCGTTACTATGGACTGCGTCGGACAGGTGGTATACTGCTGTTTTTTTTTATCATTTTTTTACAAGAGATCGATGGCGTCGCAGGATGAGACTGTAATAAAAGTAATGAAAACTGTGTTGTGTTTTTTATTAAATTAAAAAACTTTTTTCAGAACATTCACCCGTCCGGGTACAACAACAATTAAACTATTTACATACAGGGACCCTGTCCGGGTTATTTAGACTTCTTTTGGCTGGCCTCTTCCAGGTACCACCTGGTACTCTTCTTGAGATTGCCAAACATCCGAGACACCAAGGACCACCAGGACCTGATGACGTCGTGTGGCCTGTACAATCAAGTCGTGACCCGCTATCTGTGTCTGTGTGGCCACCTCTTTCATCTCCCTCCGGGTCTGGAGCCCTATGTCCCGGACTGAACGAACCCCAGGGGGCCTAACAGGCGCCGGGTACGGGCCAGCTATCGTTACCATGTCCATAGCTAGGGCTGCTGAGGAGACCACTGAGGGAGGCTGGGGAGATTTACGGCGTGGGGTGGGCACTTGTGCAGAGGCCTGGATGTGGGAGGCTGAAGTCTCCGAGGGTCTCACAGGTTCCTGACACACTGGGGAGTAGGGGTCGCACCTGGTGACATTTAGGGCGTACCATCCATTGTAACCCCAGTGACGGGTGTAAGTTACCAAGTCTCCTGGCAACAGGTCCCTCCCCGGGTGTCCTTCTGGGAGGTGAGTCTCACGTCCCGCCGGGTCACAAACACTTCTAAAGAAAGTCCAGGCTCCTGGATGAAGCCCCAACCACCTTTCAATTTAAAGCTCCGTACTGCACCCTTACGCCGCGGCTCCCTCAGGGTTCCTTTATCCTTTCTCATCCGGTCCTTATCTGCCCGGTCCTTCTCGATCTGACGTTGGCGAAGCTTCAGGATTCGCGCTGCTCCCTTTGTCGCTCTGCTTCCCGCTCCCAACGTCTCCACTCTTCCTCCAGACGCCGGTTGTAATTCTCCTCCACCAGCATCTCCATGTCTCCACCATCAAACTGCAGCTTGCGATGTCCGGTTTGCGGCAGCTCTCCTGTCGCCCCCAGTCCTGGCGGCGCTCCCCTGCGGAGGAAGCAGACGGCTCTAAATCAGATGACAGTCGGGGCTCCGGTACAGACAGGTAGACCTCTGGTGCCTGCGCGGCCTCCTCCATGAGGACGGGTGTCGCTTCTTCTGTCTCAGCGACGGGGGCAGACAGCGGGATCTGGGGTGCTGACGGTGCTGCGGTTTTTGCAGGAACGGGTGCCTCCACTGCGACAACGTCAACCGGATCACATTGCAAGGGCTCCTCTACTAGAACGGGTGCCTCACCTTCCGGTACAGACACTTCAGGTAAGAGGGATTGGCGCCGCTCCAAGTTTAGTTTTAGGGCACGCCAGCTGGCTTCCATCCTGGCGACCTCCTCCCGGTGCCGGGCCAGGCCTCTTATGGTATCCTCCGCTTCTTGCAGCGTAGGAGGGTTTCCAGGCCGGGTGCCCAACGGTGGTTCCGTGGCGATCGGGTCGCTTCCGTGGGGGGAGAGCTCTGACTGCTCCATCCCTTCACACTTCTGCTCATGTCCGTTCGCCATCTCTGCCAAGTCACATGTGTCATTAGCATCTGGAGAGGGCCCCTCTTTTGTAGTGAGGCGGGACCTTTGTGTTAGTTTCCGCACACTGAGGAGGATGAGGAGGCGGAACTCCAGAGCTGTGGGGCACGATCTTACATTGCAGTAACATTTACAGTGTGCGGACATCGTTTTCGCGCCACTGAGTGAGTGTACACCCACGAAGAGCACGCCCTTCTTCTTCACCAGTGCCTCGTCGTGACGCAGATATGGCGGAAAAATGGCAAATACATTCTCTGATGATTTTAGCAATTCTCAAGCACAGAGTCTATTTTACTATGTAGAAGTGTATAAGCTATAAATATATGTTTATATATATATGTCACAATGACATGTATATATATATATATGTATTCTATGTGTGTATATTTTGTGTTTACAACGAAAGAAAGGGTTTTTTTTGTTGCGATATTTTGTTCCCATAGACTTACATGAGACTTCCGCTATCGGAATCGGATATCGGCGATATTTAGTGATATCGGCGACTGCATTCCGATCCGATATTTTCCGATACCAAGCAGTATTGCTCAACACTAGCCCCATGTGATGTGCCATTTATAATGGGCCCCATATGATGCTCCAGTATATGATGTGCCCCATGGATGATGCTCCAATGCATAATTGGCCCTATCTATGATGCTCAAGTGTATGATGGGCCTCATATATAATTCTCCAGTGTATAATGCTCCCCATATATTGCTCCAACCATTAAAAAAAATGAAATACCTCTCCTCGCTGGGCACTGCTCTACTCTGGACTCCTCAGCGTCGCCATCTTCCAGCTCTCTGCACTGTGACTGTTCAGGCAGAGGGCGCACAGACGTGACATCATCGCACTCTCTGACATAAATGTCACTGTCAGGAAACGCGGAAGACGTCACAGCGGTGGAGCAGGGAGAGGTAAGTATTGCAAGTGCTGGGGCCCTGAGCTAGCGGGGGGGGCACACTCGTGGGTGCCGGGAACTGGCACAGGGCCCCTCATAGTACGCCGGTGTCTCTGACGGCGAGTGGGCCCTCCACCTGCTCAGGGCCCCGGCACTTGCCCGGGTGCGCCAGGTGCTGACAACGGCCCTGGGGGGCACAGCCCAGTTAGGGAGGTGGAAAAAGTGGCATATGTTGAGGTGTAGGCTGGACGTTCAGCAGCTGCAAATGGAGGAATTGGAGAAGTCGGAGGAAGAGGAGGACAAAGCGAGCCATTTTGCTGGCAACCTAAGTGTCATCAGGGGAAGGTGATACAAAATCCTTTGAAACCCAGGCATGGTTCATTTTATTGAAGGTGAGATCACCTACATTTTGGGTCGACAGCTGGCTCCTTCTTTCTGTCAGGATTGATCCAGCAGCACTGAAGACTCTTTCTGATAGCACACTACCAGCAGGGCAAGCGAGCTCCTGTAAGGCATATTGTGCCAATTCAGGCCAGGTGTCCAGTTTACAGGCCCAATAGTCAAAGGGGAATGAACTGTGAGGGAGAACAAAAGGAAATTTTAAATGTGGAGATTGCAGTTTTTGCACTCAACATATAATTGGTAAATCTTTGCAGGTCGGTCCCTTTCACCATAAAATACATGATTTGATTACCTGTAAAACTAAATTTGTTGTTTATATTGTATTCTGTCCATGTTCCTTTTTCTACATAGGGAAGACAATAAGATCTTTGTTTATACATTTTCATGAACATGTTCGTTCCATTTCAACAGGAAAAGGGTCTTTGAGGCTAATAAAACATGTCCAGGAGATGCATGATTCCAACCCACTTTGTTTGCGTTTTGCAGGTTTAGAAATAGTGAAGTTTTCACCCGAAGGCGGTGACCACATTAAATTACTATTGAGACGTGAAGCAAAGCGCACAAGGACAAATGGGGTTAAATAAAAAGTTGGCTTATTCTGTATTCCTGTGACATGTAAAGTTTCTTTAAATATTCTATTTGCAATCAGTAATTTGATGTATGTAATTATGTCTGTCTTTTTTAATAATGTAAAAAAACAAAAAATGCTGTTGTTTTTAATTTGTTATGCAAATTACCTTTATGGCAATTTCTGGAGACATACCTTATTAAAGGAGAAGATGATGTAATTAATGCACCGGGGCCCGTTGAAGAGTGCATAACGCGAAACGGCCACAGTACTGTCTTTTTTCACTGCATGTTTTTCATGTACCTAGCCCGATGTTATCCATATCCAAAATTTGAATAAAGGACTTTGGTTTTTTAACGAAATTGAAGAGTGCTGCATCTATTTCCTTTGGTTATTAGTCTGTTAACACAAGGAAAGGTGTCGTTCCTGACCAGGAGCCTGCACTGACGACTCAGTGCTTGCAGTTTTTGAAACTTCAGAAGAGGAGGCGATAGAGCTGGAGGCTGTTTTGGCAATGTAAGCCAAAACCTGTTCCTGATGCTCCAGCTTTAACAGCGGTTTACCTACTGCCAGAAAAGGGAGCCTTCCAGGCCTTCTGGAGCCAGACGATGATGCAGGCTCAACACCTCCTGCCTTAGGTGCCATTGTGCTTTTGGCACTACCAGCAGTTGCACCATCACCACCATCATTACCAGCTGGCCCCCCACGCCCACATCCGCGGCCTCTTCCACCATACTTCCTCATGTTTGGGAAAATGTACCAAAAATACCAGCAGATATATGGTACTGTATGAGGAGCGTACATCTGTATACGGTGTAGGGGAAAATTTAAATCTCCGTATATATTTCCGTAGTCACACACAGACGCTCTCTCAGTATGGAATTGACCGTAATACAAAAAACAGAAATACGGTACTGTATCAGAAGCGTACAGCTGTATACAGTGAAGGGGAAAATTTAAATCTCCGTATATATTTCCGGAGTCACACACAGATAGTCAGCATGTATTTGTCCGTGATACCAGCCGGTACACGGAAGTGTGTGAGGAGCGTACACCTCTATACGGTGTGGGAAAAAATGAACGGTCTGTAACTGTGCAGAAAAGAAGAATACAAGTATTAGTGCTGTGTAAAAAGCAGTCTGCACAGCAGTGTACACACAGCAATACAGCTATCAGGCAGCCTAATAACCAGCGCTGCTGCACACAAGAAAATCCTCTCCTGTCACTGCACACTAAGGGTATGTTTCCACGGTCAGGAAACGCTGCGTGTTTGGCACAGCACGTTGGCGCAGCGCCAAACATGCAGCGTCCAGATGTTACAGCATAGTGAAGGGGATTTCAAGAAATCCCGTCTCCACTATGCGTAACAACACGCAGGTGGAAGACCTGTGTTTACGGACATGCGGCGCGTCTTTTCAGACCGCAGCATGTCCTAGCGTATTGCGGCGACGCTGCGTCGCCGCAACGGAATTTAACACAGGGCTATGTAGCCCTGCGTTATTTCCGGATGTGTTCCGGAGGTGTCCTGAACACATCCGGAAATAACGCGTGTCAGAAAGGGGGCGGGACTTTGGGCGGAGCGGAATTTCCGCTCCGTCCAAAGCGCTGTGGTTCCGGACCGTGGAACCACAGCCTAACTGTACAGCACAATTGCTATCAGCACAAGCACAGAAGAACTTCTCTTTCCAGCCCTAACTCTCTCCCTACTGATAAACAGCGTCAGCAACCTCTCCCTACTGTTAAGATCGGCAGAAGTAAAATGGAGGTCGGCGGTCAGGGCTTTTATAGACTCTATGATGCCCCCCAAAGCAAGCCAATCACTGCAATGCCCTTCTCTAAGATGGTGGTGGACGCTGCACATGTCATCTGGCTGCCCAATGTGTACGTCCTTGCTCATTGGCTGAAAAAAAGCATTCTGGGAAATCCAACTTTGGCGCTCGTTTTGCCGACCGCATGGCCGACTTCACGCTATGGTCGGGTTTTGCTTGGCAAAACCCGACTTTGACAAAAGTCGGCGACTTATGAATCAGACCGACCTGTTTCGCTCAACTCTACTAGGTATCCATAGTTACTACCACTAGCAGCTAACTGCGTGGGCATAACCATGGATGCCTAATTACTGTAAGGCCCTGTATATGTGACATATCTAATAAGGAAAGCAGCTCTCCCTGATGGCGAGTTAAGGCATAAGCCTTTTTTGAACGTTAGCCTGTGAGGCAACACTGTGACTCTACATTGTGAGGCAACATTGTGAGGCAACGCTGAAGCAACAGTGTGAGGCAACATTGCAAAGATGGATCAAATTGAGCGTGCTGCTTAACGTAGAGAAGCGAATCACATACGGATGCATAACCTGCGTCTTAATGAAACAGGAGACGAACAGAATTGTTGAAGAACTGCTGATGCAGCCCAACAGAGGGCGGCCAGAGCAAGAGAAACGAATGAAGTAACTGAATCACGTAGAGCATCTAATGCTGCACGACAGCGAGCAACACGCAATGCACAAAGTGATACACATATTTCACAAAAAAGAGAACAAGATAGAACACGTGTCCAAAATGCAAGAGCCACTTGACGACGGCAAGTTAGAGGACTTCTCAAGTTAGAGGACTTCTCAATCAAATTGATGAGACATGTATTGAAGAGTAGTGTTGAGCATTCCGATACCGCAAGTATCGGGTATCGGCCGATATTCGCGTTATCGGAATTCCGATACTTAATTCCGATACTTTTTCAATATCGTATACCGGAATCGGAAGTTCCCATAATTCTTTGAGAGGCAATGTGATGTTAGTCAGCCAATGATGAATCCTAAGAAGTGTGGGCACATCCTGTAATGCTGCGGTCATCTTAACTAATGGCATGGCTGTGATTGGCTGCTGAAATGATGTCAGAATGCACTATAAAAGGCGCCGCAGCCATTTTAGCGTCACTGTGCTGTGAACTCAGTTAGGGACAGAACGCTACTCTGCTCACTCTGAGGGACAGTTAGATATTGCGATTTTGTGTACTACTGTGCTTTAGGCAGGCTAGTTTATCCAACCGCTGTGTAAAGCTTCATTTTGCCAGTGTTGTTTTAACAGCTCTGTGCAAGGTGTGTGTGTGACAGTGCAGGTGACGCTGCAGTTTGCTCTGCATCCACCGCTGTTTGTAGGCATCTGCACGTGTCACTGAGTCTTTTTTTTTTTAATTTTATTTAGTGGAATTGGTGCAGCTCCATTATATTAGAAAAAAATCAAATCTATTAGTGTGGCGTGCTTCCATCCGTATACAATACATTGGTTGCAAACACTATAGAAGTACAGAAAGGAGCCTTTCACAGCTACTGAACAGTTGTCTGCAGGGTTTACTGTAGTCTGTGAGCTTTTCATTTTGTGAGTGCAGATTACGCTCCAGTTAGTTCTTCAACCACTGCCGGTTGTAGTCTGCTGACAGTGCTGAGCGTGTGTCACTGCCTCATTCTTCACATTTTTCTCTAATTGGTGCTGCTCCATTTTAGTGGAAAAAAATCTAATCTATTAGTGTGACGCGCTTCCATCCGTATACAATACATTGGTTGCAAACACTATAGAAGTACACAAAGGGGCCTTTAACAGCTACTGAACAGTTGTGTTTCAGTGTTCACTGTAGTCTGTGAGCTTTTCATTTTGTGAGTGCAGATTACGCTCCAGTTTGTTCTTCAACCACTGCCGGTTGTAGTCTGCTGAGCGTTTGTCACTGCCTCATCCTTCACATTTTTCTCTAATTGGTGCTGCTCCATTTTAGTGGAAAAAAATCTAATCTATTAGTGTGACGCGCTTCCATCCGTATACAATACATTGGTTGCAAACACTATAGAAGTACACAAAGGGGCCTTTAACAGCTACTGAACAGTTGTGTTTCAGTGTTCACTGTAGTCTGTGAGCTTTTCATTTTGTGAGTGCAGATTACGCTCCAGTTTGTTCTTCAACCACTGCCGGTTGTAGTCTGCTGAGCGTTTGTCACTGCCTCATCCTTCACATTTTTCTCTAATTGGTGCTGCTCCATTTTAGTGGAAAAAAATCTAATCTATTAGTGTGACGCGCTTCCATCCGTATACAATACATTGGTTGCAAACACTATAGAAGTACACAAAGGGGCCTTTAACAGCTACTGAACAGTTGTGTTTCAGTGTTCACTGTAGTCTGTGAGCTTTTCATTTTGTGAGTGCAGATTACGCTCCAGTTTGTTCTTCAACCACTGCCGGTTGTAGTCTGCTGAGCGTTTGTCACTGCCTCATCCTTCACATTTTTCTCTAATTGGTGCTGCTCCATTTTAGTGGAAAAAAATCTAATCTATTAGTGTGACGCGCTTCCATCCGTATACAATACATTGGTTGCAAACACTATAGAAGTACACAAAGGGGCCTTTAACAGCTACTGAACAGTTGTGTTTCAGTGTTCACTGTAGTCTGTGAGCTTTTCATTTTGTGAGTGCAGATTACGCTCCAGTTTGTTCTTCAACCACTGCCGGTTGTAGTCTGCTGAGCGTTTGTCACTGCCTCATCCTTCACATTTTTCTCTAATTGGTGCTGCTCCATTTTAGTGGAAAAAAATCTAATCTATTAGTGTGACGCGCTTCCATCCGTATACAATACATTGGTTGCAAACACTATAGAAGTACACAAAGGGGCCTTTCACAGATACTGAACAGTTGTCTGCAGGGTTCACTGTAGTCTGTGAGGAATAACCACACTTAGGCCTTATAACTTTTCTGACTTTCTTTATCAATCTACCAAGATGAAGAAGTCAGTGAGTAAGGCACGTGGTCGTGGTCGAGGCCGTGGATTTGCAGCAGGGAGAGGACGTGGGGATTCTGTGGCTGCTGCCGCACCCAGTGACACAGCATCCACCAGTTTTCCCCGTGAGCGTTCCTTTATGCGCACTTTTGTAGGAGCTCAGCGTACCCCCCTGCTGCGTGAAGAACAAATTGAAGCCGTTGTTGGTTGGATGGCAGCCAATGCATCGACTTCAATAGCTTCCACCTCCTCTCAGGACCACAGCACTGTTGAACAACCATCAGTCTCTTCACCGCCTGCCAAATTGCCCAGGCAGTCAGAGAGCTCTGTACAGGAGCCAGCTGAGTCTCTGCTTCTGTTCTCAGAATCTGTTGGCTTGCAAACAGGGGCCCAGCCAAGCAGCATTCTGGAATGTGAAGAAGAGGCAGTATGCAGTGATGCGCAACAGCTGTGTCTCTCTGAATCTGAAGAGGCGGGTGAGCCAGTGCCGATGGTCAGCACACCGCAGAACGCATCTGATGATGATGAGACTCAGTTGCCAGTTTCTGTTGAGCATGGTGCTGGCCAGACCACCCAACAACAGCAGGTGTTGGAAGAGGGTAGTGGTGGAGATGATGAGGTCCAAGACCCAACATGGCGTGAGGAACAGGAAGGTGGTGGGAGCAGCTCTGAGGAAGAGATTGCCCCAACGGTCCAAACAGTAGGGAGAGGTAGGCTGCAGACTCGCTTGCCTGTAGCCTCCAGTTTGGCACCCGTTCGGAGCAGTTCTCTTACAACAGCCAAACCGGGCGCTCCCAGGACTTGCTCTGCGTGGTCCTTTTTTGATACAGTTGCAGATGATATTTGCTATGTCAAATGCAAGCTGTGTAATCAAAAAATTAAAAGAGGTAAAAGTGTCAGTAACCTTAATACAACAAATATGTGGAAACATGTGCGGTCAAAGCACTTTGTTGAGTTACAAAGACACACTGGAGATGTAGGCCAACCTACAGCAGCACCTACATCTTCAGCTCGTGTTGGAGCCTCTTCCTCCAGTTCACACACAGCTGGTTCGGCTTCCTCAAAGGATCGCCATGGAAGAACCTCACTGTTGTCCAGAGACACAGTGTTATTCCACCCACAGCTGCAAGTTCCCTGTCATCCTCACACACCCAGGCCACAAAACAGCCATCGGTAGCACAGGCATGGGATAAAAGACGGCCATACTCGGCAAACCATCCACGAGCACAGGCTCTGAATGCTGGCATTGCAAAACTCCTGTCCCTTGAAATGCTGTCATTCAGGCTGGTGGAGACTGACAGTTTCCGTGAATTAATGGCATTGGCAGTCCCACAATACAATGTGCCCAGCCGATTTTATTTCAGCAGGCAAGCCGTCCCTGGTCTGCAAAAGCATGTTGAGGCAAAAATTAAACATGCGCTACTAAACGCCGTCAGTAGCAAGGTCCACCTGACCACCGATGCGTGGACCAGTACCCATGGCCAGGGACGATACCTTTCACTCACTGCCCATTGGGTGAATGTTGTGGAGCCGGGTACAGATCTTGCGAGTGGCGCTGTACGTGTTCTGCCAACTCCAAGGATTGCCGGAATCAAGTCTGTCCACATTGACTCCTCCTCCTACTCCAGTTCCTCAGAATCATCGCTGCAGGAGCCGTCACGGTCTACCTCCACATGGACCCGTGGACGCTTACCTGATGCGACCGATATGAGCACAGCCGTGGCCAAACGGCAACAGGCCGTTCTGAAATTTATTCCCATGGGGAATCTAAGCCACACAGCGCAGGAGGTCTGGAATGCCATCAAGCAGGAGAGCGACGTGTGGTTTTTGCCAGCGAATCTCCAGCCAGGCTTGGTAGTGTGTGACAATGGCCGAAATCTGGTGGCAGCTCTGGGCCTTGGCAAACTCACTCACATACCATGTCTGGCACATGTGCTCAACTTGGTCGTGCAGAGTTTTTTGAGGGACTATCCGGATCTTGATGCACTGCTGCACAAGGTCCGCCTAGAGTGCGCTCACTTGCGACGTTCCAGCATGGCCAGATCGCGCATTGCAGCTCTGCAACGCAGATTGCGCCTTCCTGAACATCGCATCATATGTGACGTATCCACCAGGTGGAATTCAACGTTACATATGTTGGAGCGGTTGTGTGAGCAGCAGCCAGCAGTAATGGAGTATCAGCTGCATCAGGCGCAATCAACACGCAATTTGCGCCGTCCACACTTCACCATTAATGAGTGGGCCACTATGAAGGACATGTGCCACGTTTTGCATGCGTTTGATGAGTCAACGCGGATGGCGAGTGCAGATGATGCACTAGTCAGCCTGACTGTCCCCCTTATCTGCCTGCTTCAAAAAACACTGCAAGCAATAAGGGATGAGGTTTTGGAAGAGGTGGAGGATGAGGAGTCACAAATTCCATCACCTTCTGGAAAGTCAGCGCAACGTGGTTCCTCACAAAGACTGGGCAGGGCTCACTTTGTGAGGAGGATGAGGAGGAGGAGTCAATGGAGGAGGAAGACATCGCTCCAGAGGGAGGTACACAACGCTCTAGTCAGTATGTAGAGCGAGGGTGGGGTGATGCAGAGCAGGCAGAGATGACGCCTCTTGCAGAGGACAGCGTTTCTTTGCCAGTTGGGAGTCTGCAGCACATGGTTGATTTCATGCTGCAGTGCCTAAGAAACGACCGCCGCATCGCCCACATTCTCACGACGTCTGATTATTGGGTGTACACCCTCCTAGACCCTCGCTACCGGGACAACGTCAAAAGCCTCATCACACCGTTGAACCGGGAGCGTAAAATGCGGGAGTACCAAGACACACTGGTGCAATCCCTAATGTTCTACCTTACTGCCGAGAGCACTGCTGCTGCTACTGCTTTACAAAGCAGCTCTGTGCGTCGAGGCAGTGTAGAGAGCTCTGCAACAAGAGGGAGCACACGCAGTGCCTCTGCACAGGGAAAGACCAGTATGTTAAAAATGTGGCAAAGTTTTGTGGCAGCGCCACAAATGTCTACACCATCCGAGAGGGCTCCAGTCAGCGGGAGGCAACGTATCCGTCAGATGGTGACAGACTACTTGGCTTTGCCTCTCAGTGTACTCCCAGATGGCTCTTCCCCATTCAAGTTTTGGGTCTCTAAGCTGGATACATGGCCAGAGCTTAGCCAGTATGCATTGGAGGTGCTGGCTTGCCCTGCTGCCAGTGTATTATCGGAGCGCGTCTTTAGTGCTGCAGGTGGTGTACTAACAGACCGTCGCATGCGACTATCCTCCGATAATGTAGACCGGCTTACTTTTCTGAAAATGAATAAGGCATGGATCTCGCCAGAATTTGTCTGTCCGTTTTCAGATTAAATTACTGGTTCGCAACGTTATCCATGTCTCCTGTTATGTTCATCTTTCTACCACCTGAACTCTACTCCCTGGGCTCCAACACTGCCAGTTGCTGCTCAGAAGTGTCGTGTCCACAGAACAAAACACAAGCTCTACTGTTAGTGGGGTTCAGTAACGCCAGCTGTTCCCCTGCTGTGTGAACGGCAAGAAGTCTCCTGTTCCCGACACATGGACAGAAAAACACATGACCAACATGCTCCAAATAGGGAAGAGCCGTCACCCTGCTTGTTATGCTGAAAACTGAAATTGTGAAGTTTTGCAGGCCTAGAATGATAAATTTTTATGACAAATATGGACAAATAATAATTTGTCATCACAGCGCATATCTGCACATGTCTATTAGAAATGGTAACAAAAAATAAAACATAGTCTACTCTTCACATTTTGAAATTAATGCATAAAAGTACATTTCATACTTATGAATTAATGCTTTTTAAGGAACTTTATCTGTACCTGTAAGATAATGCAGTCAATGGATGTACGAATCATTAAATCCTCATCATCATCATCACGAGTTTTATTTATGACAGACATTATAAAATACACATACTGATGCCAACTGTAACTTCAAACACCATATATGAAATGGCCAGCATGTAAACATGGTAATAATGTCCAATAATAAATTATTACATCTAGAAAGTGCATCATGCATACTGACAATAGGTAGTTATACCTGCAAGTGCTGTTGAAACAACCACAAGAGATATAAATTAAGACTGGTATATAGGTATCACAGTGCATAGTTACTCATGGACAATGTTGATGTAATACTGTATCTCAATTAAGTCAGCGTCAACCATTAGGCTTGTTAGTCTTGTACATTGTTAAAGAGGGAACGTAATTTTTTTGTTTGTCATAGGTGGAGTATTACACATTCAATTATTACTGCTGTATTTTTTTTTGCATCCCTAGTGCGCAATAACGCAGCCTAACCTCACATTTTATAGTCAGCTAATTGCCACACGCTACCCTACCCTACGCGTGACAGTAGGTAGTGTTGACGGATAAAGCTTTGCGCAACCAGACATTCTTTTACCCTCTTCAACACTCTACAAGCAAAAAATGCATGATTTCAGCCGCAGACTTTATTGACGTACAGTATAACATCGGCATTACCCATCAGAGGCTGTCCACTGTCTGATACAGACATAGAATATACCTTTGCTATCCGTAGCCTTTGTTTCACCTACACTTGCAGGCACACACTTAAATTGTGACAAACAATGCCTAATGTTTTTTTAAATGGTTATTTTTTATCGTACATTATTGTGTCATCAATCATCACATTGATGAGTCCATGCTGGACATGTCATACATGCTATAGAAAGTTACGATTTTATGAACTTAAATAATTGAAATGTCTGTGACTGTCACATAAAATTTGCGATGATGATGATGAGTGACTATTACAAAATCCATTGTCTTCACTATGTTATGGTTTAACATAGCGTTCCTTAAGCATTATTCATAAAAAAAAAATGGACTTTTATTCTTAAATTTACAACACTATATTTTGTTACCAATTTTTTGGGTGTTGTGTTGTTCCATTTATTTTTGGCATGTGCATATATGCGTTTATATTTGTATTTTCTTTATTTTTCCTTCTTGAAATTAGAAAACATGTGTATCTTTGTACCGTGTTAGCCAGTAGATAGAAAAATATTTAGACTTCAGAGTCAGCAGTGGTTGATACCTTTTAATGGATAACTGAAAAGATGGAAACAAATTGCAAGCTTTCAAGGCTACTCACGTCTCTTCATCAGGCAAAGACTAAATAAAAAAATTAAGCATCACATATTTCTATACACAACAGGACACAGGAATAGTGCAATAGGTAAGACAAGTAAGTGACGTGTATCAGAACTGTCATTATCTCACAGGGATGAACATAAAATATTGGAACAGTTCCTAGATAAGGATAGAAAGTTTGATTGCCCTCTCATTGGCGTGTTTTTTTGGGTTTTCATGACCCTGGAAGGGCATAGACGCAGATTCCTTAATTGATATAGAATGACATAAATCCATGTGATCTATTCATTCCATCACTAACAGTGTCAAAGGTCATGATGAGCTTATATTCTGAAACCTTTGTACGTTTCTCATATTTGAAGTTATATTTTAATACCAGTAATTCCATATCCATCATGCTATGACCGGGCATACAAAAGTCTTTTGCCACAGGTAAATTCATTAATTTATCTGTGATTGTGTGGCGCTGATAATTCATCCTTGTTCTCCTTTTTGTTGCCGGTCTCCCCTCACTTGTCCCTCCCTCACTTGTCTTAGCTATTCCTGTGTCCTGTTGTGTGTAGAAATATGTGATTCTTCATTTTTGGCTTTACTCTTAGCCTGATGAAGACACCTGAGTAGTCTCGAAAGCTTTGAATTTGTTACCATATTTTCAGTTAGCCATTAAACGTTATCAACCACAGAGGACTGTCAAGTATAAATATTTTTCTATTCTTGTAATTGAAATTCATCATTTTATTGTCGTAGTAAAACTTCATTTATTCTTGTTTGAAGTACATACATTTGCAATGGCCACGTAACAAGGCAATAACTCAATATTTTATGCCTACACCCTCCTTGACCCTGGGCTTCAACAGCGCCAGTTGCTGCTCAGAAGTGTTAGATGCACAGATGAAAACAATCGCTGATGTGTTTCTGGGGTTCAGTAACGCCTGCTGTTCCCCTGCTGTGTGTCTGGCAAACAGTCCTGCTGCCTCCACCATGTTCTCTTCTCATCCCTGGGTTACAACACCGCCAGTTGTTTCTCAGAAGTGCTGTTAGCACAGTCTACACTTGCTCCTGTGTTACTGGGGTTCAGTAATGTCAGCTGTTCCCCTGCTGTGTGAACGGCAAAAAGTCCTGCTGCCTCCACCATGTTCTCTTCTCATCCCTGGGTTACAACACCGCCAGTTGTTTCTCAGAAGTGCTGTTAGCACAGTTAACACTTGCTCCTGTGTTACTGGGGTTCAGTAATGTCAGCTGTTCCCCTGCTGTGTGAACGCCAAACAGTCCTGCTGCCTCCACCATGTTCTCTTCTCATCCCTGGGCAGGGCTGCCACTAGGAATTTCGGGGCCCCATACTGGCAAAATTTATGGGGCCCCCCTTGAGACTCCACCCCCAGTTCCGCCTCCACCCTAGCTCCTCCTCCACCACGCGAACCATCCAAAATCCCTCCGCCTTTTCTTGGAAAAACTCCACTTCTGCACCACGCCCTCCCCAATGACACATTAACATCAAATCAGATGCGTAGACATCAGCTTTTGTTTTGACCAAAAGATTTTTTTAAGCCTGCCACCACGACAAGGTAATATGGGTGAAATGGTGTGCACTCAAGTCTAGTGTACAGGAGATGCTGGTGAATTGGTCCTAAGCGGCACCAACAAATATAGGAAGAGCAAAATTCACCGCACACTACAATTGATTACTATGCAGAAAAATATTTTTATTTGAAAAATTATCCAATCCAAAAGAAGAAAGTGCCAGTGCCGTAATAATAATATGTACAATATACAGATACCCAACGTTTCGACCCTCCCGGATCTTAATCATGGGTACTAGAGAAAAATAGAAGAACATAGTGTGAGGCAATTATATACAGTGATTACATATACATATATAACATATATACAGATACGGGCTGGATCATATATAATTGATTGCGAAAAATGTCATGTAGATAATAATCCAGAAAGTAGAATATATCGTTAAAGTACATATGGAGCCTCATTATACAATCTCAACATGGAGATACATAGAGTAACGATTTATATAATCATAGAAGAACAAAAGCACAATGATATAAGAAACAAAGAAGTAGCGCATTTCTACCTTGTAAAATTAGTACAACAGAGATATGGCACATAGTAGAGGCAATAAATTCCTTGTAAATTCCCTATAGCAGAGCCAGATGCTGCAGATAATATCAAAATTATTAATTAAATAAATATAGGGAAATAGGGTCACCATCATTGAAATGTCAGAGATTACCTGCTGTGTACAAAGAGCAGGAGTTAAATGTATCCAGAATAGGGTAAAGTATGTCCTGAGTGGCGTCCTGATAGCTTGTACAGGGCAAATGGAACACAAATTATAGCCCATTATAGTGGCAGATGGAGTGGACTATTTACATGAAAACATACCTTTGGAGGTGGATGAAATGAGAATATAGGCGGCGCACCTGCTCCCTGCCGTGTACAGAAAGTAGGGGTTAAATGTGCCCTGGAGGGGTTAAAACATGTCCTGGATGGCGTCCACAGAGCCTACATGGGGTAAATGTGGCATAAGTTGCAGCCCAGAGTGATGGCAGATGGGGTGAACCGCTTTGAATCAAAGACATACCTTAAGAAGCGAATGTACAGGTTTACAGGCGGCGCTCCTGCACCCTGCCTTGTCTGCTGGGTGACCAGGTGTATGGGAAGGAAGCAAATGGGGGTTTAAATGCGGCGCCGTGTACCGCCGGACCGGAAGTGCGTCATCCGGACTGGAAGTGACACGGCGCCACATGCAGGCCTCTAGTCTCCTCCCCCTAGATTTTGTCTCTTATACAGATTAGTGTCTCTCATAGTCCTGCTTATATTTGCCTTTTCCCACCGAAAACATGGTGGCCGCTACCGCTATCGCGCATGCGCGATTACATCAGATCATGTTGCGCCGTGTCACTTCCGGTCCGGATGACGCACTTCCGGTCCGGCAGTACACGGCTCCGCCTATTTCCCTATATTTATTTAATTAATAATTTTGATATTATCTGCAGCATCTGGCTCTGCTATAAGGGAATTTACAAGGAATTTATTGCCTCTACTATGTGCCATATCTCTGTTGTACTAATTTTACAAGGTAGAAATGCGCTACTTCTTTGTTTCTTATATCATTGTGCTTTTGTTCTACTATGATTATATAAATCGTTACTCTATGTATCTCCATGTTAAGATTGTATAATGAGGCTCCATATGTACTTTAACGATATATTCTACTTTCTGGATTATTATCTACATGACATTTTTCGCAATCAATTATATATGATCCAGCCCATATCTGTATATATGTTATATATGTAATCACTGTATATAATTGCCTCACACTATGTTTCTTCTATTTTTCTCTAGTACCCCATGATTAAGATCCGGGAGGGTCGAAACGTTGGGTATCTGTATATTGTACATATTATTATTCTTCTTTTGGATTGGATAATTTTTCAAATAAAAATATTTTTCTGCATAGTAATCAATTGTAGTGTGCGGTGAATTTTGCTCTTCCTACCACGACAAGGTAGAATCTATTGGCAGGGCCCTACTCTACTCTAACCTCTTAAACATTCGGTAACTTTTTTTTTGTATATTTTAATTATCTTTCTTCAAGGGAATGTGTCACATACATTTTTTTTTAACTAATTGAAATCATATATATAATATATATATTATATATATTATATATGTATATATACACACTGTATTTCTGATTGCAGATTATTGTATTCAGTTAATGATTGGCCCCATATAATGCTCCATAAAAGTTATGCCCCCATAAGATGCTCCATATATTTTATGCCCCATAGATTTTATACCCCCATATGATGCTCCATAGATTTTATGCCCCCATATGATGCTCCATAGATTTTATGCCGCCATATGATGCCCCATAGATGTATATGCCCCCATATGATGCTCCATAGATTTTATACCCCCATATGATGCTCCATAGATTTTATGCCCCCATATGATGCTCCATAGATTTTATGCGCCATATGATGCCCCATAGATGAATATGCCCCCATATGATGCTCCATAAATTTTATGCCCCATATGATGCTCCAAAGATTATGCCGCCATATGATGCTCCAAAGATTATGCCGCCATATGATGCTCCATAGATTATGCCGCCATATGATGCTCCAAAGATTATGCCGCCATATGATGCTCCATAGATTTTATGCCCCATATGATGCTCCATAGATTTTATGCCGCCATATGATGCCCCATAGATGAATATGCCCCCATATGATGCTCCATAAATTTTATGCCCCATATGATGCTCCAAAAATTATGCCGCCATATGATGCTCCAAAGATTATGCCGCCATATGATGCTCCATAGATTATGCCGCCATATGATGCTTCAAAGATTATGCCGCCATATAATGCCCCACAGATTATGCCGCCATATGATGCCCCAAAGATTATGCCGCCATATGATGCTCCAAAGATTATGCCGCCATATGATGCTCCAAAGATTATGCCGCCATATGATGCCCCACAGATTATGCCGCCATATGATGCCCCACAGATTATGCCGCCATATGATGCCCCAAAGATTATGCCGCCATATGATGCTCCAAAGATTATGCCGCCATATGATGCTCCAAAGATTATGCCGCCATATGATGCTCTATAGATTTTTATGCCCCATATGATGCTCCATAGATTTTATGCCCCATACGATGCTCCATAGATTATGCCCCATACGATGCTCCAAAGATTATGCCGCCATATGATGCCCCACAGATTATGCCGCCATATGATGCTCCAAAGATTATGCCGCCATATGATGCTCCAAAGATTATGCCGCCATATGACGCTCCATAGATTATGTCGCCATATGATGCTCCAAAGATTATGCTGCCATATGATGCTCTATAGATTTTATGCCCCATATGATGCTACATAGATTTTATGTCCCATACGATGCTCCATAGATTATGCCCCATATGATGCTCCAAAGATTATGCCGCCATATGATGCCCCACAGATTATGCCGCCATATGATGCTCCAAAGATTATGCCGCCATATGATGCTCCAAAGATTATGCCGCCATATGATGCCCCATAGATTATGCCGCAATATGATGCTTCAAAGATTATGCCGCCATATAATGCCCCACAGATTATGCCGCCATATGATGCTCCAAAGATTATGCCGCCATATGATGCCCCATAGATTATGCCGCCATATGATGCTTCAAAGATTATGCCGCCATATAATGCCCCACAGATTATGCCGCCATATGATGCCCCAAAGATTATGCCGCCATATGATGCTCCAAAGATTATGCCGCCATATGATGCTCCAAAGATTATGCCGCCATATGATGCCCCACAGATTATGCCGCCATATGATGCCCCACAGATTATGCCGCCATATGATGCCCCAAAGATTATGCCGCCATATGATGCTCCAAAGATTATGCCGCCATATGATGCTCCATAGATTATGCCGCCATATGATGCTCCAAAGATTATGCCGCCATATGATGCTCTATAGATTTTATGCCCCATATGATGCTCCATAGATTTTATGCCCCATACGATGCTCCATAGATTATGCCCCATACGATGCTCCAAAGATTATGCCGCCATGATGCCCCAGATTATGCCGCCATATGATGCTCCAAAGATTATGCCGCCATATGATGCTCCAAAGATTATGCCGCCATATGACGCTCCATAGATTATGTCGCCATATGATGCTCCAAAGATTATGCTGCCATATGATGCTCTATAGATTTTATGCCCCATATGATGCTACATAGATTTTATGTCCCATATGATGCTCCAAAGATTATGCCGCCATATGATGCTCCAAAGATTATGCCGCCATATGATGCCCCATAGATTATGCCGCAATATGATGCTCCATAGATTTTATGCCGCCATATGATGCCTCATAGATGTATATGCCCCCATATGATGCTCCATAGATTTTATGCCCCATATGATGCTCCATAGATTATGCTGCCATATGATGCTCCAAAGATTATGCCGCCATATGATGCTCCATAGATTTTATGACCCATATGATGAGCAGGCAGGGGGGGGCGGCCACACGCAGCAATCCAACAGGGCCCCAGCCCAGGGCAGGCAGGAGGGGCCCGCAGCATCCACCAACAGGGTCCCCAGGGCCCCTGTTGCTGGATGCTGCGCCTGCGGGCCCCCCCGCCTGCCCTGGGGGCCCATTTGGTGGATGCTGGGCCCCCCCTTCCTGCCCTGGGCCCTGTTGGTGGTGCGTGGTGGATGCTGGCGCTGCGGCTGTCCTGGCCGGGCCCCCCCTGCGACAGACTACTCACCCTGCTGAGCTCGCCTGCACCCGGTCCGGTCCGCCGCTCCCAGGAACGTGGCAGTGTGTGTCTGGCACAGCACACCGACGTGATACGCTGCTCGCTCTGCTCCAGAATGAGGAAGTGGAGCAGAGCAGCGTGTGACGTCATGGCTGGACCATGATGCATCAGGGCGAGCTGTAGCTTAAAGCTACAGTGCCTGCCCATTTAATTTACCAGCCAGGAGGTCAGGACTGGGGACAGTGGGGAATATAAAGCAG
>JARQOD010001355.1:0-100783 GCA_033576555.1 Oophaga sylvatica
GG
This sequence comes from Oophaga sylvatica, assembly GCA_033576555.1. NCBI lineage: Eukaryota > Metazoa > Chordata > Amphibia > Anura > Dendrobatidae > Oophaga > Oophaga sylvatica. Next base: position 3 of record JARQOD010001355.1, read on the forward strand.
GGATGGGGTGGATTTACAAAGGGCCTTATTGGCTTGGTTGGGCAAGGGGCGAGGGAAGGATGGTCTTGTGCCAAAGTGTCGCGGGTTTTAGCAGCACTATCTTTTGGGTTTCGTTTGCGGGGGATTAGCGATGTGTCAAAGACCTTTTTGGTGCAGCAGGCGGCAAAGGGTTTTCGTCGAAATAAGGGGTTGGGTGATACGAGGCGCCCGGTATCCTTCGCTTTGCTAGAGCGATTGGGTTTTATTTTGGACACGACGTATTCTTCTCGTTTTGAAGTTCTGTTATTCCGTCTGGCTTTTTCGTTGGCATTCTTTGGGGCTTTGCGGGTAGGTGAGCTGGTTTCGGGTAATAGACAGGCGGCGGGGGGTTTGTTGGCTAAGGATGTATTATTGACGGCGGGTGGTGTTGAGTTTTGGCTGCGTAAATCCAAGACGGATCAAGAGGGGAGGGCCGTCGGGTAGTGTTGGGTATTGTATCAGGGTACCCGATGTGTCCAGTGTTATGTTTGCAGCGTTTTTGGGAGTTGGGCCCCGGGTTGGGGGGCTCATTGTTGTGCCATGCCGATGGCGGTAGCCTGTCCAGGTATCAGTTCAACGCCATTTTCAAAAAGTCCATTCGAGCATTAGGTCTCGATGATTCTCGTTTTGGGACGCATTCATTCCGGATTGGGGCGGCGACTGAGGCGGCAGGTAGGGGGTTGGACGCGGCATCAATACAACGTATTGGGCGTTGGAAGTCTAATCGATTTAGGAGTTATATTAGGCCTTGATTTTTCGAGGTGGTATTTGATTGTTCTGAGGGTCTGCGTGGGAAGTTTGGAGTTGGTTAAGGGTGATCTTTTGGGATGTTTAGTGTTATTTTCTCATTTCAGGTTCCCTTCCTATGCTGATTTGGATTTTTGGTCACTCCTTCGTCCACTGGGGAGCGTTGAGAGCCGACGTCAGGACTGATGGTCGGCAACTGGGATTTCCCCGGTCTATGGCGGTAGTGCGATGGCTCGGTTTTCGAGGAATGCAGTGGAGAAGGGTGTTGCCCGAAATTCATGCGTGCGCCCGCTTGGACCGTGCTCCCGATGTTTTGGTACTCCATGTCGGGGGGAATGATCTTGCGGTGCGTCCTTTTCGTGAGTTAGTGCGAGATATCAAGCAGGATTGCTTGCGGTTATGGGTGTTGTATCCGGGGGTCATTTTAGTTTGGTCTGACATTGTGCCACGCAGACGTTGGAGGAACATGAGGTCTCTGGTTAAAATCAATAAGGCCAGGATAAAGGTTAACAGGGCTGTGTCTTCATTCATGGCTCGGAATGGTAATGTGTCGGTGCGGCATTTGGATTTGGAGAAGGGGGAGGGGGATTTTTGGTTGGCCGATGGGGTTCATCTGAATGCTGTTGGTTCAGATATGTGGGCACTAGGGATTCAGGAAGGTATTGAAAGGGCCATGGCTTTGCGGTCTTAGGGGGTCTCGGGCCATTGAGGTTTTCAATGGGCCCTCGTTGTGGCGGCTCAAGGGGGTGGGGAGAGAGTCCTTGAAGTTGGTGGAAATTGGTTTGTGGGGACTCTGTTTAGGGTCTCCACTGTTTGAAGTTATGTGGTGGTGATCTGGTGAATGGTGGAAGGGGAGTTCACACGGAGTGGGCGGATCCCCAGGTGGTTGGGTGAACAGCACACCTCAATGGTGGTGCTCCCGAGCCTGTGGGGTAACGGCTGGGAGTAAGAGGTGGGATGTTGTTCACAGGATATTGGTTTAATTCACCATGATCTTTGTAGCTTCAAGGACTCCTCCCTGATGTGTTATTGGTATATATATATATATATATATATATATATATTGTTATATATATATTGTTATATATTGTTATTTATTGTTATTGTTGTTTGTACTTAAATAAAGGCTGCTGTGGCCATACATATTCCAAAGAATTACTGTAATTCGTTATTGGGGTATGGATAACTGGGGTATATTGATAAGGGTAAAGGGGGGGCTCAGTTCTAGAGTCCTGGGTTTCGTACGAGTAAACAACTCGACTATACCAACGTCAAGACACCTTTATTGTTTAAACAAGCTATACGGGCGAAACTGACCTCATTTTTTTTTCTCTTTATTCATTCGAAGCGCACAGTTCTTAATAAAATGCTCCGATTTACCACAGTAGAAACACAAGCCCTTAGCAAATCTGCGTTCTTTTTCCCGAGAGTGAAGTGTCATTGCTCCAATTTCCATCGGCTCTGCAATGTCAGTACATTCCTTCTCCAAACTTGGAGCTGACAAGGCAGATTTGCTCTCATTAACCCTTGCACGCAGTCTCCTATCCACCCGTATGGCTAATTGCATAGCCTCTTGCAAGTTACCAGGTATAGGATAAGCAATCAGCAAATCTTTAACCCTTTCACTTAACCCTGCAAGAAATAAACTTTTCAAAGCTGAATCGTTCCAGCCCACCTGAGCGGACCACCTTCTGAAGTGAGTACAATATTTCTCCACATTACCTGATCCCTGTCTCAAACGTCTCAATTCTGTCTCAGCTGATGAAACACGATCCGGATCGTCATATAACAATCCCAAAGCAGAAAAAAAAACATCCACTGATCCAAAGCATGGATCACTAGGCTGCAGAGAAAAGGCCCAATCCTGAGGTTCTTTGCGCAAAAGTGACATTATGAACCCTATGCGCTGTGATTCCTCACCAGAGGATCTGGGTCTCAAACGGAAATACAACAAGCAAGCATTTTTAAAAGAAAAAAAATCTTGTTGTTCACCAAAAAATAAATCAGGCAAACGTACCTTTGGCTCCACGAAATGTGCTCCAGAACAACTACTCTCGTGTTGCTTTATCTCAGCCACCTCCAGAGAAAGTCCCTGCAGGCGCTGAACCAAATCCTGAACCGACACCATGATGGAAAACAGAAAATCTTTCCTTAGAGATTTTTTTTTTTTCCTTTGGCTGGACTTACTGTGATGATCTGCTACAAGCACTAAGGAAAGGTGGGAATTCTGTCCATACAATAGGACTGAGCTGGATCCCTACGATGTAACGGGGAACCTGATCCTGCGACCAGACCCGCTAAAGTCCTCAGCTAGTCTGAACGAAGACCTATAGTTGCGAGGGAGGAATCCCTACAAGATCTAGGGACTGCGTGAAAAGGTGGACACCTCCTAACAGAAAGTGTAGCAGGGAAAATAAAACAGAAAACAAATACTAAGAGATACTAAGATCTAGCAAAACTGACAGAGTAAGGCACCTAAGCACCCGGCTAGCTTAAGAGTAGATAATACAATGAAGTCCAGCAAAGCCAGAAGGGCGGAGCCAGACTAAATAGGGTAAAAAGGTCATGTGACCAGCAAAGTGAAACAAAACCTAACAAGAGGGTTCTAACACTGAGGTAAGAAGAGGATTCTCACGCTGATGTCCACCCTCTCTGTCTGATCTAAAATTGGAGATACAAGGGTTAGTGCTGTATAAAGTGGCTGTGTGTGGCCCAGCTTCGCAAGGCACACCTGTCTCCTGGAAAATGCACAGGAAGGTAACTGTAAAGCTTGATATTCATTCACGCACACTTCTCAGCATTGCCACTAGAGGCATATCAGACTATTTAAGTAGTGTGACATAGCAAAGTTAGTCAGTCAAGCCTAGGGTGGCTCAGGAGTGAGTCATCCCATTCAAGTTCCTGTCTTTGGACAGAGAAGATCAGATTAGTCTTGGAGGGAGAGGAGAGAAGACTGAACCCACACAGAGCTTGTGTAGCTCATCTGATAAGAAAGTGGAGGCTAGTACGGGTGAAGTGAATCATCTTAGCCTAGTCAGAGCTACCCCTTAACCTGCTACTCAGAACAAGCTGCCTGTGTTCCTAAGAAAGTGGAAGGTGACTCTCAGAGCTACAGCGTAAATACAGTCTGACGAAGCGTCCTGTGAGCTGCTCTGGACAGAGTTCTGTGAAGGAAAGAAGGAAAGGAATTACAGCAGTTATACCAACGAGTCAACTGAGAACAGGTCAGTGAGCACTGAAGGAAAGCTGACCTTTATACCATTGCTACACGTGCTTATGTTAAGGGCGAGAGCAGGGCGAAGGGCGAGTGGAGAAGCAAGAGTGACTAAAGGGACAAATCACCCTCACTCAGTTAACCGGACACCGGGGTCCGAAGCGTTGCTAGTGCTTCACGCCTAGTAATAAGAAAACCGGAGGCCTTTCTGGACTACAAGTCGCAGAAGGTTGCCCTAAGCGCTGATACGTAACCGGAGTCAGGGAGAACGGGGACTTTGAGTCAGTGCACGACAAAAGTAAGGACTTAGTTCTCTCAACATCTGATAATCAGAGACATAGAAGGCTCCACCACAATGTTGGCCAGGCGTAGTTGCTATTAAAAGAGTTGCACTTGACTTTATGCAAGTTGTACTCACACACATTAAAAGGATAAAGGAGGCCTCTAACCTGCTCAACAGTTTCCTGAATGTGCATTCTCCAACCTGACCAGCTTCCCGGGACATACCTGCAACATCTACAAGTAAAGGTATGGAAAGAGACTGCATTGTGTGTGACTGAATTCTTATCTGCACCCTGCATCACCACCATAGACTTTGAGGGACCAGTCCCACCTGTGGGGGACTTAACACCTAGCTGCCATAACATCCCCTCAGAGATCTACCCTGCAGCGCTGGTCAATCAGATCAGAAACCACAGGTGGCGTCACAAACTACTATAACTACAATCCCCTGTAAATATTCCCCCATTGCATGACCGCCAGGGCCACGGACCGAGCTCTGCTGCCAGTGACATTCCCCATAGACTTCCATGGGCTCGGTTCCAAGTACCCCCTAGTCCTGGTACCACCAATGTGGTGCGCGTCATCTTTTGGCGTCACGAACAGGATACGAAGCTTGCAAATTGTGAGTCCTGTGTTGCCTATATTGACTGTTTTGTGCAGAAAAGACTGTTTGCTGTTTTGTCATTTTTGGCGCCATTTTCCGCCATTTTACCGCCATATTCGCGCCCTGAGGCGCTGGTGAAGAAGGTGGGCGTGCATTCGTGGGCGTGTACTCCCCCTGTGGCGCGAAAGCTATGGGCGCCCTGTCTAAATGCTACTACAATGTCCGTGCCTGCCCCACTGCAAGAGAGATCCGCCTTCTCTTCCTCCTCTATGTCATGGAGGAGGTGGATGCGGTGCTAAGGGACCTGGCCCGACACCGTGAAGATATGGAGGAGATCGAGCAAAGATGGCGTGCCCGGAAACAGCGGCTGCTGTGGGACGCGACGCTCTCCCCTCCAGAAGCGCAACCATTACCTGTGTCACCACTGCAAGCGGCTGATGAAGAACCGGAGGCCGGCTCCAAAAGTGCTGATCCCGACTCCACCGATGATGCGGCGGGAGAGAAGGAGGCTGAGGAGGCCCTGCTCGTTCCGGAGTGCCAGCCAGGCCTGGAGGCCGCAGCAGAATGCAGTTCCCCGGTAGGGACACCGGAGGAGACCCAACTGTCAGCGATAGAAAACGACTGGGAGCAGCGACAGCAGCAGGTTAGTGCGTTCCCAACTGAGCCACTGCGCGCACCTGCGTCCTACTAGGAATCGCAAGCCCCAGCAGCGTCATCTTTGGCGTCAGCACCAAGCAGTGCACCAATCTCGCAACCTGCGTCCTCCTCTGCACCCATGACCCACTCTGCAACGCAACCTGCGACCATTTCAGCATCACAATCTGCGACTACCTCAGCAACGCAACCTGCGTTATACTACAGGGAGATACCCGTTGGGTTCCCAGTTCGAATAAAGGATGTAGCCACTCAAACACAGATCGCAGGACATGATCTCTTTGTTATGCGTTCAAAAGAACACCGCGTCGTTCCAGCCCCAGGAGTGGAAGACGTTATTGAAGTTTGCAAGAAAGAAGAAAATCAGTAGGACCCAGACAGAGGTTTACTGCAACTGAACATGTACAAAGTTTGAAGAAGTTTTATGAAAAATTGCACTTTATAGAAATGTTGAATAATGTTTATTACTATGCTTATTTAAAGTAGAATACCCGGCTGGGTAAAGAAGAGTTAAAGTATAATGTGATTTTACTTGAAAAATGTTTTCTCATGCAAAGGACTGCGTGGCTGTGGACTTTGCCAGCGCAAAAACTTTCATTGTAAATAGTTCGCACTTCGGTGCCCCATTTTGGTTTTACATAAAACCTAAACTACCTCTGAAGAAAAACCCGTATGGTGTGGCCTAGAGTGAGGTCTGCAGCAATGAAGTCCTGCAGCCCACCCAGGACCCACGTGGGAGGTTTTTGGTGCGGGTCCTCCACAAGAATCTTGTCTTATACTGTGTATATTTATTGAAAAGTATTTTGATAATTTTCTACTGATCTATGTACAAATTGTAACGTTCAAGAGTCCTTACCTCCCGCAAGGGATGAGTTATAATGTTAACCCCTTCACCCCCAAGGGTGGTTTGCACGTTAATGACCGGGACAATTTTTACAATTCTGACCACTGTCTCTTTATGAGGTTATAACTCCGGAACGCTTCAACGGATCTTCGCGATTCTGAGATTGTTTTCTCGTGACATATTGTACTTCATGTTAGTGGTAAAATTTCTTCCATATAACTTGCGTTTATTTTTGAAAAAAACGCAAATATGGCGAAAATTTTGAAAATTTAGCAATTTTCAAACTTTGAATTTTTATTCCCTTAAAACAGAGAAATATGTAACACAAAATAGTTAAGAAATAACATTTCCCACATGTCTACTTTACATCAGCACAATTTTGGAATCAAAATTTTTTTTTGTTAGGAAGTTATAAGGGTTAAAAGTTGACCAGCGATTTCTCATTTTTACAACAAAATTTACAAAGCCATTTTTTTTAGGGACCACCTCACATTTGAAGTCACTTTGAGGGGTCTACATGACAGAAAATACCCAAAAGTGACACCATTCTAAAAACTGCACCCCTCAAGGTACTCAAAACCACATTCAAGAAGTTTATTAACCCTTCAGGTGCTTCACAGGAACTAAAGCAACGTGGAAGGAAAAAATGAATATTTAACTTTTTAGCCACAAAAATGATCTTTTACAAACTTTTTTTTTATTTTCACAAGGGTAAAAGGAGAAAATGGACAGATAAGGTTGTTATGCAATTTCTCCTGAGTATGCCAATACCCCATATGTGGGGGAAAACCACTGTTTGGGCACACGGCAGAGCTCGTAAGGGAAGGAGCGCCGTTTGACTTTTTCAAACTAAAATTGGCTGGAGTTGAGATTGGACGCCATGTCGCGCTTGGAGAACCTCTGATGCGCCTAAACAGTGGAAACCCCCACAAGTGACACCATTTTGGAAACTAGACCCCCTAAGGTACTTATCTAGATCTGTTGTGAGCACTTTGAACCCCCAAGTGTTTCACAAAAGTTTATAATGCCTGGGTGTAAAAAAAAAAAAAAATTCCACAAAAATGATTTTTTAGTCCTAAATTTTTGAATTTTCCCAAGGAAATTGGACCCCAAAAGTTGTTGTCCAATTTGTCCTGAGTACGCTGATACCCCATATGTGGGGGTGGAAAACTGTTTGGGCGCACGGCAGGGCTTGGAAAGGAAGTAGTAACGTTTTGGAATGCAGACGTTGATGGGGGTCATGTTCCGTTTGCAGTGCCCCAGATGAGCCTAAACAGTGGAAATCCCCCACAAGTGACCCCATTTTGGAAACTAGACCCCCTAAGGAACTTATCTAGATCTTTGGTGAGCACTTTGAACCCCCAAGTGCTTCACACAAGTTTATAATGCCCCGGCATGAAAATAAAAAATCCTATTTTTTTCCCACAAAAATTATCTTTTAGTCACTAATTTTTTATTTTCCCAAGGGTATCAGGAGAAATTGGACCACATAAGTTGTTGTCCAATTTGTCCTGAGTACGCTGATGCCCCATATGTGGGGGGGAACCACTGTTTGGGCGCACGGCAGAGCTCGGAAGGGAAGGAGCACCATTTGACTTTTTCCAACCAAAATTGGCTGGAATTGAGATTGGATGCCATGTTGCATTTGGAGAGCCCCTGATGTGCCTAAACAGTGGAAACCCCCCACAAATGACCCCATTTGGGAAACTAGACCCCCTAAGGAACTTATCTAGATCTTTGGTGAGCAATTTGAACCCTCAAGTGCTTCACACAAGTTTATAACGTAGAGCCGTAAAATTTAAAAATCATATTTTTTCCACAAAAATGATCTTTTCACCCGAATTTTTATTTTTCCAAGGGTAACAAGACTCCAAAAGTTATTGTGCAATTTGTCCTGAGTACACTGATACCCCATATGTGGGGGTATACCACTGTTTGGGTGCATGGCAGAGTTTGGAAGGGAAGGAGCGCCGTCTCACTTTTTCAACGCAGAATTGGCTGGACGCCATGTCGTGTTTGGAGAGCTCCTGATCTGCCTAAACAGTGGAAACCCCCCACAAATGACACCATTTTGGAAACTAGACCCCTCAAGGAACTTATCTAGATGTGTGGTGAGAACTTTGAACCCCAGGTGTTTCACTAAAGTTTATAACGTACAGCCTTAAAATAAAAAATCCTTTTTTTTTTTTACAAAAATGATTTTTTCACCCCCAATATTTTATTTTCACAAGGGTAACAGAAGAAATTGGAACCCAAAAGTTGTTGTCCAATTTGTCCTGAGTACGCTGATACCCAATATGTAGGAGAAAACTACTGTATGGGTGCACGTCAGGGCTCGGAAGGGAAGTAGTGACGTTTTGGATTGCAGACTTTGATGGAATGGTCTGGGGGCGTCATGTCGCATTTGGAGAGCCCCTGATACGCCTAAACAGTGGAAACCCCCCACAAGTGACCCCATTTTGGAAAATAGACCCCACAAGGAACTTATCTAGATGTGTGGTGAGCACTTTGAACCCCGAAGTGCTTCACAGAAGTTTATAACGCACAGCCGTAAAAATAAAAAATCCTTTTTTTTTTTACAAAAATGATTTTTTTCGCCCCCAATATTTTATTTTCATAAGGGTAACAGGAGAAATTGGACCCCAAAAGTTGTTGTCCAATTTGTCCTGAGTACGCTGATACCCAATATGTGGGAGAAAACTACTGTATGGGCGCATGTCAGGGCTCGGAAAGGGAAGTAGTGACGTTTTGGATTGCAGACTTTGATGGAATGGTCTGGGGGCGTCATGTCGCATTTGGAGAGCCCCTGATGCGCCTAAACAGTGGAAACCCCCACAAGTGACCCCATTTTGGAAAATAGACCCCACAAGGAACTTACCTAGATGTGTGGTGAGCACTTTGAACCCCGAAGTGCTTCACAGAAGTTTATAACGCACAGCCGTAAAAATAAAAAATCCTTTTTTTTTTTACAAAAATGATTTTTTCGCCCCCAATATTTTATTTTCACAAGGGTAACAGGAGAAATTGGACCCCAAAAGTTGTTGTCCAATTTGTCCTGAGTACGCTGATACCCAATATGTGGGAGAAAACTACTGTATGGGCGCATGTCAGGGCTCGGAAAGGGAAGTAGTGACGTTTTGGATTGCAGACTTTGATGGAATGGTCTGGGGGCGTCATGTCGCATTTGGAGAGCCCCTGATGCGCCTAAACAGTGGAAATCCCCAACAAGTGACCCCATTTTGGAAAATAGACCCCACAAGGAACTTATTTAGATGTGTGGTGAGCGCTATGAAGCCCCAAGTGCTTCACAGAAGTTTATAATGTACAGCCGTAAAAACAAAAAAATCTTATTTTTTTTACAAAAATAATATTTTCGCCCCCAGTTTTTTATTTTCCCAAGGGTAACAGAAGAAATAGGACAAATTTCACAATAACTCTTGGGGTCCAGAGTACGCTGATACCCCATATGTGGGGATAAACTACTGTTTGGACGCATGGCAGAGCTCAGAAGTGAAGGAACACCGTTTGACTTTTTCAACGCAGAATTGGCTGGAATGGAGATCAGACGCCATGTCACATTTGGAGAGCCCCTGATGTGCCTAAACAGCGGAAACCCCCCAATTCTAACTCCAACCCTAACCCCAACACACCCCTAAACCTAGTCCCAACCCTAATCCCAACCCTAACCCTAATCCTAACTCTAACCCTAATCCTAACTTTAGCGCCAACCCTAACCCTAACTTTAGCCGAAACCTTAACCCTAACCCTAATGGGAAAATGGAAATAAATACATTTTTTTTATTTTATTATTTTTCCCTAACTAAGGGGGTGATAAAGGGGGGTTTGATTTACTATTTATAGCGGTTTTTATGATTGGCAGCTGTCACGCTAAAAGACGCTTTTTATTGCAAAAAGTAGTTTTTTGCATCGCCACATTTTGAGAGCTATAATTTTTGCATATTTTGGCCCACAGAGTCATGTGAGGTCTTATTTTTTGCGGGACGAGGTGACGCTTTTATTGGTACCATTTTTGAGCACGTGACATTTTTCGATCGCTTTTTATTTCGATTTTTGGGAGGTTAGAATGAACAAAAATCAGCAATTCATGAATTTCTTTTGGGTGAGGCGTTTTTATTGTTCCGCGTGTGGTAAAATCGATAAAGCAGTTTTATTCTTCGGGTCAGTACGATTATGGCGATACCTCATTTATATAATTTTTTTATGTTTTGGCGCTTTTATAGAATAAAAACAATTTTATATAAAAAATAATTATTTTTGCATCGCTTTATTCTGCGAGCTATAACTTTTTTATTTTTTTGCTGATGATGCTGTGTGACAGCTCGTTTTTTGCGGGACAAGATGACGTTTTCAGCGGTACCATGTTTATTTATATCCGTCTTTTTGATCGCGTGTTATTCCACTTTTTGTTCAGCGGTATGATGATAAAGCACTGATTTTTTGCTTCGTTTTTATTTTTTAAGGGGTTCAAAAAGGGGTTAACTAGTGGGACAGTTTTATAGGGGGGTCGTTACGGACGCGGTGATACCATATATGTGTACTTTTATTGTTTTATTTTTTTTATTTACAATAGGTAATGAATTTATTGGGGAATATTTTTTTTTTTTTTTTTTTATTTTGGATTTTTTTTACACATGTTTATTTTTACTTTTTTTTACTTTTTTACATTGTCCCAGGGTGGGACATCACTGTATTTCATCAGATCGCTGGTGTGACAGTGTGCACAGCACTCTGTCACACCAGCGATGTGACAGGCAGTGCAGGACGCTTCCTCATGCCTGCTCTCGGCAGGCACTGAGGAAGCCGCCTCCCTCCAGGACCCCAGCGCCATCTTGGATCCGGGTCCTGGGAGGGAGGAAGCCCTCAGAGCAGCGCGATCACATCGCGCTGCTCTGAGGGTCTCAGGGGGGCGCGCAGGGAGCCCCCACCCTGCGCGATCCTCCCCTGTGCCCCAGTACACCGCGATCATGTTTGATCGCGGTGTGCAAGGGGTTAATGTGCCGGGAGCGGTCCGTGACCGCTCCTGACACACAGTCACGGGTGTCAGCTGTGATAATCAGCTGACACCCGGCGGCGATTAGCTGCGCTCCCTCTGGGAGCGCAGCTAATCGCCTATGACGTACTATCCCGTCCATGGTCAGAATGGCACGGGTTTTATGGACGGGATAGTACGTCTAATGTCAGAGAGGGGTTAATGTTATATGCAAAACAAAAATGTTTTTCTTTTCTATTTCAGCCCGGGAGTGCTGAGTTTAACTAGGGGGGGATGTGTGGCCCAGCTTCGCAAGGCACACCTGTCTCCTGGAAAATGCACAGGAAGGTAACTGTAAAGCTGGATATTCATTCACGCACACTTCTCAGCATTGCCACTAGAGGCATATCAGACTATTTAAGTAGTGTGACGTAGCAAAGTTAGTCAGTCAAGCCTAGGGTGGCTCAGGAGTGAGTCATCCCATTCAAGTTCCTGTCTTTGGACAGAGAAGATCAGATTAGTCTTGGAGGGAGAGGAGAGAAGACTGAACCCACACAGAGCTTGTGTAGCTCATCTGATAAGAAAGTGGAGGCTAGTACGGGTGAAGTGAAATCATCTTAGCCTAGTCAGAGCTACCCCTTAACCTGCTACTCAGAACAAGCTGCCTGTGTTCCTAAGAAAGTGGAAGGTGACTCTCAGAGCTACAGCGTAAATACAGTCTGACGAAGCGTCCTGTGAGCTGCTCTGGACAGAGTTCTGTGAAGGAAAGAAGGAAAGGAATTACAGCAGTTATACCAACGAGTCAACTGAGAACAGGTCAGTGAGCACTGAAGGAAAGCTGACCTTTATACCATTGCTACACGTGCTTTGTTAATGGCGAGAGCAGGGCGAAGGGCGAGTGGAGAAGCAAGAGTGACTAAAGGGACAAATCACCCTCACTCAGTTAACCGGACACCGGGGTCCGAAGCGTTGCTAGTGCTTCACGCCTAGTAATAAGAAAACCGGAGGCCTTTCTGGACTACAAGTCGCAGAAGGTTGCCCTAAGCGCTGATACGTAACCGGAGTCAGGGAGAACGGGGACTTTGAGTCAGTGCACGACAAAAGTAAGGACTTCGTTCTCTCAACATCTGATAATCAGAGACATAGAAGGCTCCACCACAATGTTGGCCGGGCGTAGTTGCTATTAAAAGAGTTGCACTTGACTTTATGCAAGTTGTACTCACACACATTAAAAGGATAAAGGAGGCCTCTAACCTGCTCAACAATTCCCTGAATGTGCATTCTCCAACCTGACCAGCTTCCCGGGACATACCTGCAACATCTACAAGTAAAGGTATGGAAAGAGACTGCATTGTGTGTGACTGAATTCTTATCTGCACCCTGCATCACCACCATAGACTTTGAGGGACCAGTCCCACCTGTGGGGGACTTAACACCTAGCTGCCATAACATCCCCTCAGAGATCTACCCTGCAGCGCTGGTCAATCAGATCAGAAACCACAGGTGGCGTCACGAACTACTATAACTACAATCCCCTGTAAATATTCCCCCATTGCATGACCGCCAGGGCCACGGACCGAGCTCTGCTGCCAGTGACATTCCCCATAGACTTCCATGGGCTCGGTGCCGAGTACCCCATAGCCCTGGTACCACCAATGTGGTGCGCGTCATCTTCTCACACTGCTGTCCTCCATGTTTTTCTAATCTAATACTGGAGATATTTGGGTGCTGAGGTAAGAAGAGGCTGCTCACACTGCTGTCCACTCAGTCTATTTGATCTAATACTAGAGATATGCTGACAGGTAAGAAGAGGTTGCTCATACTGCTGTCCATCCTGTCTGTCTGATCTAAAACTGGTAATACTAGGGGTGCTGAGGTAAAAAGAGGCCACACACACTGCTGTTTATCATATCTATCCTATCTAATACTGGTGAGATCAGGTTTTCTGTGATAAGATGTCTCTACTACTCTTGTCTATCATGTTTGTCTAATTTAAAACTTAAGATAGCAGGGGTGCTGAGGTAAGAAGAGGTTGCTGACACTGCTGTCCATCATTTCTATTTGATCTAATACTGGAAATGCAAGGTGTGCTGAGGTAAGAAGAGGCTGTGCTCACTGCTGTTCACCCTGTCTATTTGATCTAATAGTGGAGAGAGATATCAGGGATGCTGAGGTAAGAAGAGGATTCTCACACTGATGTCCACCCTCTCTGTCTGATCTTATTAGCCAGAGGTAAGTGTTCACACTACACAGTTAGGTCACGGACCCATCCAACCCATGAGATTACCTTGACGTTGGTGGATGGGCTCACAATTTTTGGCCAAATCTTGTGGTAAGCATCTCGTGTTTTTTCATTTCCAAAAGCCATTATGCTAGATGATGCGCACCACATGTGTGGATACCAGGGCTATGGGGTACTTGGAGCCGAGCCCATGGAAGTCTATGGGAGTTGTCACTGGCAGCAGAGCTCGGTCCGTGGCCCTGGCGGTCATGCAATGGGGGATATTTACAGGGGATTTGTAGTTAGTTCGTGACGCCACCTGTGGTGTCTGATCAATTGGACCAGCGCTGCTATAAGGATCTTCACAGGGGATGTTATGGGGGCAGCTGGGTGGTAAGTCTCCCACAGGTGAGACGGGTCCCTGGAAGTCTATGATGAAGCAGGGTGTAAGTAATAATTCAGTCACACACAATGCAGCTTCTTTTCATACCTTTACTTGTAGGTGTTTCAGGCAAGTCCCGGGAGCTGGTCGGTCCACCCCGACCAGCTCCCGGGACTTGCCTGAAACACCTACAAGTAAAGGTATGAAAAGAAGCTGCATTGTGTGTGACTGAATTATTACTTACACCCTGCTTCATCATAGACTTCCAGGGACCCGTCTCACCTGTGGGAGACTTACCACCCAGCTGCCCCCATAACATCCCCTGTGAAGATCCTTATAGCAGCGCTGGTCCAATTGATCAGACACCACAGGTGGCGTCACGAACTAACTACAAATCCCCTGTAAATATCCCCCATTGCATGACCGCCAGGGCCACGGACCGAGCTCTGCTGCCAGTGACAACTCCCATAGAATGCACATTCGGGAAACCGCTGAGCAGGTTAGAGGCCTCTAGTGTTGAGCATTCCGATACTGCAAATATCGGGTATCGGCCGATATTAGCTGTATCGGAATTCCGATTCCGAGTTCCGATATTTTCGTCTTATCGGATACCGGAATCGGGATTGTCACTGTCACTGTCAGTGTCCGTCGGTCGGGTCTGTCAGGAGTCAGCGGCACTTACCCGGCAGAAGATCTCCGGCGGTCACGTCCTGCACTGCTTCATGGCCGCAATCTTCTTTCCCCGGCGGTCACATGCAGTTTCTCGCGATAACTGCAGTGACTGCTGGGTAATCCCGGCCGTAAAGCAGTCAGTCCGATGACGTCACCGCCGGGGAAGCAGGTAATCAGCTGTGCTGCGTCGCGATGACAGGCTCTGCCTGTCATTGCGATGTAGCAGAGTTGGATCGTCGTGGGACTGTCGTTATGGACTGCGTCGGACAGGTGGTATACTGTTGGTTTGTTTTTTTTTCTTTTTTTACAGGAGATCGATGGCGTCGCAGGAATGAGAGTAATAAAAGAAATGAAAACTGTGTTGTCTCTTTTATTTCATTAAAATACTTTTTTCTTGCTTTGTCTTTTTTTTATACATTTAATAACTTTGGGATTAATAATGGATCTGTGTCTTATTGACACCTCTCCATTATTAACCGGGCTTATTGTCACCGTGCAATCAACGGTGACAATAACCCCTTATTACCCCACTTGCCACCGCTACAGGGCAAGTGGGAAGAGCCGGGTAAAGTGCCACAATTGGCACATCTTTTGATGCGCCAAATGTGGGGCTGCTGTAGCCTGGTATTATCAGGCTGTTGAGGGCCAAAATCCATGGGCCTTGACAGTCTTTTAATACCAGGCCGCAGCAGTCTGCATTTTACTTGGCTGGTTAACAAAAATAGGGGGATCCCCACGCCGTTTTTTTTTCGAGGGGATCCCCTATTTTTGTTAACCAGCCAAACTAAGCAGACTGCTGTGGCCTGGTATTATCAGGCTTGCAAGGTCCATGGATATTGGATCCTTACCAGCCTGAAAAACCAGGCCTCAGCGGTCTGCTTCATCTGGCTGGTTAACAAAAATAGGGGGGACCCCACGCCAATTTTTTTCGAGGGGATCCCCTATTTTTGTTAATCAGCCAAGATATACAGACTGCTGTGGCCTGGTATTATCAGGCTGGCAAGGTCCATGGATCTTGGCTCCTTAACAGCCTGAAAATCCAGGCCTCAGCGGTCTGCTTCATCTGGCTGGTTAACAAAAATAGGGGGGACCCCACGCCAATTTTTTTTCGAGGGGATCCCCTATTTTTGTTAATCAGCCAAGATATGCAGACTGCTGTGGCCTGGTATTATCAGGCTGGCAAGGTCCATGGATCTTGGCTCCTTAACAGCCTGAAAATCCAGGCCTCAGCGGTCTGCTTCATCTGGCTGGTTAACAAAAATAGGGGGGACCCCACGCCATTTTTTTTTCGAAGGGAACCCCTATTTTTGTTAATCAGTTCCCTCTGACGTCACTGATTGTGTCCCTGGCTGACCTGAAGTGAAAGTGGAAAGCAATCAATTAAGCTTTCCACTTAAGGGCCCGTCTCACATAGCGATATCGCTACCGAGATCGCTGCTGAGTCACTAGTTTTGTGACGCAGCAGCAAGCTCACCAGCGATATCGCTGTGTGTGACATTCAGCGACGATCAGCCCCCCTGCCGGGTATCGCTGATCGTCGCTGAAATGTCAGGACCTTTTTTTGATCGCTGGTTTCCCGCTGACAGGCACACATCGCTGCGTGTGACAGGCGGGAGACCAGCGATCCGCTGGTAACCAAGGTACACAGCGGGTTTCCAGGCGCGGGGCTGTGCCTAGAAACCCGCTGTGTACCTTGGATACCAGCGCCCTGATGCAGGGAGCTGGTATCCAAGGTACACAGCGGGTTTCCAAGCGCTGCGCGGTGCCTGGAAACCCGCTGTGTACCTTGGTTACCAGCGGATCGCTGGTCTCCCGCCTGTCACACGCAGCGATGCGTGCCTGTCAGAGGGAAACCAGCGATCAAAAAAAGGTCCTGACATTTCTGCGACGATCAGCGATACCCGGCAGGGGGCTGATCGTCGCTGAATGTCACACACAGCGATATCGCTGGTGAGCTCACTGCTGCGTCACAAAACTAGTGACTCAGCAGCGATCTCGGTAGCGATATCACTATGTGAGACGGGCCCTTAAGCGATGTTACCCGCAGTGTCGCTGTCCCAGATCGCTGCCTGAGCTGCCTGTTTGGCAGCTCAGCAGCGATCATGTAGCGATACACCAGCGATCCTGACAAGTGCATATCGTTGTCGGGATCGCTGGTGTATCGTTATGTGACACCCAGCCTTTACTCTCCTGTCAGGCAGGAGAGGAACTCATTCATTTGGGGTTTACTGTGAGGCTGCAGCATTAGCTGCGGTCCCTGCAGTAAACATTAACCCTTTCTGAAGGATTACACCGTGGGACCTGACTGTGCATGGGATAGGTAAGAATAATTTTGCTTTTTTATTTTATTTTTATTACAGGAAATGGTTTTTGCAGTAAAATAAAAGATGGTCAAAAACATGTGTCTTTATTTCATTAAAATGATTTTTAATTAAAGTGTGTGTGTTTTATTTTTATTTCATGCAATAGGATTAATAATTGATAGTTGTCTAATTGACAGCTCTCAATTATTAACCTGGCTTAAGGTCACCTTTCAATAGCAAGGTGGCTTTAACCCCATATTAACCCATTCGCCACCGCTACAGGGCAATGGGAATAGACGGGCAAAGTGCCAGAAAGGGCGAATCTAATTATAGATTTGTCTTTCCTGGGGTGTCTGGGGGCAGATGTTAGTAGCCGGGGGGGGCAAAAATAATGGTCCCTCTCTGGGCTATTATTATCTGCCCCCACTCACTGGCTTTGTCTGTCTGGTTGCGAAAATAGGGCGGGAGCCCACGCATTTTTTTTCAGCAATTTTACACCTCATATATATATATACATGTCATTGAATTTGTGACACATATATATTATATATATATATTTATATTTGTAGTTCATACACTTCTACATAGTATAATAGCCGCTAATTCAATTGCCGGCTTTTGTGAAAATGCAGAACCCGACATGAAATGACACTTGGTGTACATAGGGTTAACCATGTCTTTTCATGTCCTTTGCTATCTAATTTGCACAAACAATTAAATCAGACTATGTGTGCAAAATTTCACACCTGTAGGGGTTAATTAAAGGTGTAAATTCGTAGCAAAAAAGTCCGTTTTTTTTACAACGAATTTACACCTTTAATTAACCCCTACAGGTGTGAAATTTTGCACACATAGTCTGATTTAATTGTTTGTGCAAATTAGATAGCAAAGGACATGAAAAGACATGGTTAACCCTATGTACACCAAGTGTCATTTCATGTCGAGTGCTTCTGTCTTTTCACTGAAGCCGGCTTTACCCGGCAATTGAATCAAAGGATATTTTACTATGTAGAAGTGTATAAACTATACATATATGTATATATATGTCACAATGACATGTATATATATATATATGTATTCTATGTGTGTATATTTAGTGTTTACAAGGAAAGAATGGGGTTTTTTTTAGTTGCGATATTTTGTTCCCATAGACTTACATGGGACTTCCGGTATCGGTATCGGGTATCGCCGATATTTTAGTGATATCGGCGATACCATTCCGATTCCGATACTTTAGGATATCGGAAAGTATCGCTCAACTCTAGAGGCCTCCTTTACTTCATATGTATCTGAGTCCAAACTTGCATGAAGCGAAGTTAACTCTGCAATCTTCAGCTTTTTCCATAGCTGTAACGCCCGGCCGACATTGTGGTGGAGCCTTCTATGTCTCTGATTTCCAGATGTTGAGAGAACTAAGTCCTTACTTTTGTCGTGCACCTGACTCAAAGTCCCCGTTCTCCCTGACTCCGTTTACGTATCAGCACTTAGGGCTACCTTCTGCGACCTGTAGTCCAGAAAGCCTCCGGTTATCTTGTTACTAGGCGTGAAGCGCTAGCAACGCTTCGGACCCGGTGTCCGGTTAACTGAGTGAGGGTGTCTGTCCCTTTGTCACTCTTACTTCTCCACTGCGCCCTTCGCCCTGCTCGCGCTCTTAACATAAGCACTTGTAGCTTTGATGGAAATGTCAGCTTTCTCCAGAGCTCACTGAACAGCTCTCAGTATCCTCCAAGTCCAGACTGAACTGACACTGAACTGCACTGTCCTGAGACAGGAAACAGACTGATCTGAGCTCTTCTCAGACAGGAAACTATCTGGGGGATGACTCACTCCTGAGTCTCCCAAGGCTTGAATCTCTGACTGCTACGTGTCACTTCCTTTTATACCCCTAGTGGGTGTGTCTGAAAGTGTGAGTGACGTGAATGGATATCAAGCTTTTGCGGTTACCTTCCTATGCATTTTCCTGGATTATGTGTGCCTGACATAGCTGGGCCACACATCCCCCCTTGGTTAAACACAGCACTCCCGGGCTGTAAAAGAGAAAAAGAAAACATTTTTGTTTTGCATTTAACATCAACATTTTAACTCTTCCCATCCGGGAGGTAAGACTTCATGAACGTTACAATTTGTACACTAGAAAAAATACAAAAGTATCAAAACATTCTCATAAATACTAGACAATATTCTTGTGGAGGACCCGCACCAAACACCTCCCACGTGGGTCCTGGGTGGGCTGCAGGACTTCATTGCTGCAGACCTCACTCTAGGCCCACCATACGGGTTTTTCTTCAGAGGTAATTCAAGGCTTTGTGTAAAACCAAGATAAGGCACCGTGGTGCAAACTATTTACATTGAAAGTTCTTGGGCTGGCACAGTCCACAGCCACGCAGTCCATACATGGTTAAAACACATATCATGAAATCATTAATTCTTCACTTTCACTTTAACTCGCTTTACCCAACCGGGGTATTTTATGCAAACTATGCAATTATTATTACATTTACTCCTTAACTTTCCAAACTCTTTACCCAGCCGGGTATTCTATTTAAATATGTAAACACCATACATATTATTAAAGTGCAAATCGGCAAAATTTCTTCTTTAAACTTTTTACATTTTTCAGTTGCAGTAAACCCCTGTCTGGGTCCTACTGGCTTTTATCTTCCTTCTTAGTAGTGGCGACATTGACCTTTTCCATCCCAGGGGACAGAATAACACGATGTCCTTTGGTTTCCATTACTAGGATATCATGTCCTGCAATATAAGTCTGGGTCGCAACATCTCTTGTTTGTGCTGGTAGGAACCTCACTGGGACCTCTCCGGAATATAACGTAGGTTGCGCTGCAGTAGGTGCCACAGAATAAGATCTAGCTTGCGATGCAGGATGGGTCACTGA
This sequence comes from Oophaga sylvatica, assembly GCA_033576555.1. Taxonomy (NCBI): domain Eukaryota; kingdom Metazoa; phylum Chordata; class Amphibia; order Anura; family Dendrobatidae; genus Oophaga; species Oophaga sylvatica. The sequence goes on from JARQOD010001355.1 coordinate 19,827, forward strand.
TTGCGATGCAGGGGGCGACGTAGGTCGAGATGAGTATGCAGGGGGTGACTCCAGTGCGCGGTCTGATGCTGTGGGAGCTCGGGACTGGGACGCTTCAGTATTGTGTACGGTACCGGCGTCGGGGACGGGGTCACTGATAACAGAAACGTTTAGGGCATACCATCCCTTTAAACCCCAGTGTCGCGTGTAGCTTACTATGTCCTCATTTATCAGATCCCTCCCAGGATGACCGATGGGCAAGTGGGACTCTACGTCCCGGCGGCTCACAAAGACCCCCGGATAGAGGCTCGGTTCCCGAATAAAGCCCCAGCCCTTGCGGAGTTGAAATTCGGTGACGCACCCCTGACGCCGCGGTTCCCGTCGGGTACCTTTATCTCGGCGGACAGTTTCTTTGTCAGCGAAAAACTTCTCATGCCATTCCTGTCGGTCTCGCTGTATCTTTCTCTCTTCCTCCTGCCGCTGTCTCTCTTTCCCGCAGTGTTGCCAGGCGTTTCCGGTTTGGAGGTCGTAAGTCACATCATCCAGACGCTCCATCTCGTCCCAGTCGATTTCCGGCAATGATGGCTGGGACCCCTCAGGTGTCCCTACCGGGGAATCGCAGTCTGCTGCGGCCTCCTGGCCTGGCTGGCACTCCGGAACGGGCAGGGCCTCCTCAGCCTCCTTCTCCTCCACCTCCGTATCGGTGGGATCAGGTACAGCACTTTTGGGGGCAGCCTCCGGTTGTCCTTCAGCCTTCTTTAGCAGAGACTTTGAAAAATCAAGTGATGGGGTGATGTCGGTGGGAGAGAACACTGCGTCCCACAGCAGCCGCTGTGTCTGGGCACGCTAGCGTGTCATGGGTGTATCGCCACAAGGATCGTCGCGATTACACACTCTGACTTCTCACAGCTGAGTTGCTGTTTCTTTGTGTTTGGTAATGAGGGAGTTAATTTTACCTATCTCTTTGCTAAGACTAGGTCCAGCCTCGCCCGGCTGCTTTTGATTATGTTCTAATTAGATTCCTTCATATACCTGCCAGTCTGCTTGTTAGATGCCGGTGAAAGCATTCATGTAGTCTAGCAGACTGGATCGGTTCTGAGAATACTTAAGCTAAGAGCTCCTTAGTTGTTTTTACTCTTATAGCTTATAGTTTATCTCTGAGACCTTAGGTGTTCCTACTGTGTGTGAGTGTTGTATGTAAGACTTTATTTACTTTATTTCTTGTCTTTCTTGTATGTCTTTCTGTTCATTAACCGTTACCTGTTCATTCCCTTTGGTGGTAATCAGGGTCCTTCTTAGGACTAGATTACAGTTGGCAGGGATTGATAGGAGACAGGGTTTACGCTGGTGGCCTGGACCTCTGTACCTTTAACAGTACCTCCAGGTAGAGGGATTAGTTAGGACCCCAGTTTAGGGTCAGCATAGACCCCGGTCACCCTCTAGCCGGAGACAGCGTATAACGGATTCCGTATTGACCCACTGGACTTTCTGTCAGGTAATTCTATGTTATCATATATCTATGCGCATGTTATATTGTATGTTGCCCTTTTGATATAGATTACTGTCATCACATATATATATATCTGCTATACAGCGTGACATTTTCACCGGCCATACTAAAGATTCTCTCCAGCTGTCATGGATCCAGTAGCCCAGCTGGCCCGGCAGTTGCAGGGGTTGTCCATGGAGTTTGCAGACATTAAGTCCAAGGTTTTGTTCCCCCCGGAGCAAACCAGATCTGAACCTAAGGTTGCTCTCCCGGACAGGTTCACTGGTGGGCGGGACAAATTTTTTACTTTCCGGGAGGCATGTAAATTGTACTTTCGGCTGCGGCCTCGGTCATCTGGGAGTGAAGAGCAGAGGGTGGGAATTGTTATCTCGCTCTTACAAGGGGACCCTCAATCTTGGGTGTTCTCTATTCCTCCAGGCTCCCCAGATCTCCAGTCAGTGGATCGATTTTTTACTGCCCTGGGTCTGGTATATGATGATCCGGATCGAGTTTCCCTTGCTGAAACAAAGTTACGTAAAATACGGCAAGGAAATCGTCCAGCGGAGGAATATTCTTCTGAGTTCCGTAGATGGGCAACAGATACTCAGTGGAATGACCAGTTCTTAGGAGCCAGTTTTGTCAAGGGTTGTCTGACAAATTAAAAGATGTGTTGGCTCAGTATGATTCTCCTCCATCACTGGAGGCTGCTATGGCCCTCGCTATTCGCATGGATAGACGAATTCGGGGAAGACGCGAGGTAACTCCGCCTCCCGTGATGACTCCACCTACTACTAAAGTCCCTTATACTGAGGTTCCCCTGGTCTGTTCTGAGGAACCCATGCAGTTGGGAGGGACATCTTTTTGTAGGAGGGAATTGGCGCTGCACCGCAAGACTAGAAGGTGTTTCTTTTGCGGGAGAGAGGGACATTTTGTTGGGGGTGTCCATCCCGGGCCTCTTTGAGCAAAGGAGTTAACCTGGGAGTGTGTATTTCGTCCCCAAATCCCTCTCAGTTTCTCGTGCCTGCGGAGGTGGTGATTGGTACTAGAACTGAGAGGATTTCTGTTTTTCTTGATAGTGGGTCCGGGGCTAATCTGGTGGACGCTCGGTTTGCCCAGGTGCATGGTATGCAACTGAGTGTATTGGCCAAACCGGTCCCTATAGTCTCTATTGATTCTAGACCTCTCGGTCAAGGTAGCTTGGTACAAGCTGTTCATAACATAGATCTTCGAGTAGGGGCAAGACATAAAGAGCAATTTTCTTGTTATGTGTTGGAGGGTCTACCTACTCCTATTGTGTTGGGACTTCCTTGGTTGGCTAAACATAACCCAGTGATTGATTGGCAATCCGGAAAGATAAGCCAGTGGGGTGAATTTTGCAGGAATAACTGCATGAGCACGGTCATCGGTGCGGTTGTGCCTAGAACTTTGTCTCCTTTTCTGGAGGACTTTGGGGAGATGTTCTCAGAGGAGGGATGTAAAGAGTTACCTCCTCATCGCGCATATGACTGCTCAATAAAGTTGCTTCCTGATGCCTTATCTCGTACTTTCCCAGGGGCCGGGAAGACGGATGATCCGGTTCCTATTCCTCAGGAGGGAGTTGTAATGTCAGCTGTATGCTCTGAGCTTGAGGGGGAGGTATTGGGGGCTCAGGGGGACGCCCTGGTGGGACTTCCAGGGAGACTGATAGTTCCAGATCGGTTAAGACTGAAGGTTACGGGGAACCGTTACAAACGGATGGCTGATAGGGGGAGAGTTTCTGGTCTAGATCTGAAGGTGAACGATCTAGTTTGGTTGTCTACCATGAATATAAAACTTAAAGTTTCCTCCTGGAGGTTGGGTCCCAGATTCATCGGGCCGTACAGGATCAGTTCCATAATTAATCCTGTGGCATTTCGTCTGGACCTCCCTCCTACGTTTAAAATTCATAATGTGTTTCACAAGTCATTACTTAAAAAGTATGTGGCACCAGTCATACCGTCACCTCTACCTCCGCCTTCAGTGGTGGTCAATGATAACGTGGAATTTCATGGGTCGAAAATCATTGACTCACGTCTCAGTCGCCGATCCCTTCAGTACTTGGTTCATTGGAGGGGGTATGGACCTGTGGAGAGGACGTGGGTCCCTGCGTCTGATGTTAACGCAGATCGATTGGTTCGGACCTTTCACACAACTCACCCGGGCAGACCTGGCCCTGAGGGTCCGGAGTCCCCTCGTAGAGGGGGGGGTACTGTCATGGGTGTATCGCCACAAGGATCGTCGCGATTACACACTCTGACTTCTCACAGCTGAGTTGCTGTTTCTTTGTGTTTGGTAATGAGGGAGTTAATTTTACCTAGCTCTTTGCTAAGACTAGGTCCAGCCTCGCCCGGCTGCTTTTGATTATGTTCTAATTAGATTCCTTCATATACCTGCCAGTCTGCTTGTTAGATGCCGGTGAAAGCCTTTATGTAGTCTAGCAGACTGGATCGGTTCTGAGAATACTTAAGCTAAGAGCTCCTTAGTTGTTTTTACTCTTATAGCTTATAGTTTATCTCTGAGACCTTAGGTGTTCCTACTGTGTGTGAGTGTTGTATGTAAGACTTTATTTACTTTATTTCTTGTCTTTCTTGTATGTCTTTCTGTTCATTAACCGTTACCTGTTCATTCCCTTTGGTGGTAATCAGGGTCCTTCTTAGGACTAGATTACAGTTGGCAGGGATTGATAGGAGACAGGGTTTACGCTGGTGGCCTGGACCTCTGTACCTTTAACAGTACCTCCAGGTAGAGGGATTAGTTAGGACCCCAGTTTAGGGTCAGCATAGACCCCGGTCACCCTCTAGCCGGAGACAGCGTATAACGGATTCCGTATTGACCCACTGGACTTTCTGTCAGGTAATTCTATGTTATCATATATCTATGCGCATGTTATATTGTATGTTGCCCTTTTGATATAGATTACTGTCATCACATATATATATATCTGCTATACAGCGTGACACAGCGTCTCTCTGTCTCCTGCATGTCTGCATGACGCTGGATTAATCTTCTGAGCACCGCATTCTCTTTCTGCAGCTCCAGCATAGCGGGGTCAGGGTCCCGATCTGGGGACAGCTCTGGCACAGGCAGTAAATCCTCCGGGGAGCAGGGTCTGCACGCGTCCGCTCCTCCGCACAGATTCTCCTGTCCTTCCGCCATCTCGTCCCAGGCCAGACTGTAGTTTTCATCAGGAACAGTCCGGTCCCTTCCGTGGAGGCGGGATTTGCGTCTCCTCCTTTTTGCATAGAAGATGAAGAGGAGCCGTATTTCCTTAGCAGTGGGACAGGCTCGCACATTATAGTAGCATTTTGAGAGGGCGGCCATCACTTTCGCGCCACAGGGGGGGTACACGCCCACGAATGCACGCCCACCTTCTTCACCAGCGCCTCAGGGCGCGAACATGGCGGTAAAATGGCGGTATTTGGCGCCAAAAATGACAAACAGTCCTTTTCACCAAACAGTTCAATATAGGCACACAGGACTCACAATTGCAAGCTTCGGATCCTGTTCGGGGACGCCAAATTTTAGATGACGCGCACCACATGTGTGGATACCAGGGCTATGGGGTACTCGGAGCCGAGCCCATGGAAGTCTATGGGAGTTGTCACTGGCAGCAGAGCTCGGTCCGTGGCCCTGGCGGTCATGCAATGGGGGATATATACAGGGGATTATAAGGATAGGTAGTTCGTGACGCCACCTGTGGTGTCTGATCAATTGGACCAGCGCTGCTATAAGGATCTTCGCAGGGGATGTTATGGGGCAGCTGGGTGGTAAGTCTCCCACAGGTGAGACGGGTCCCTGGAAGTCTATGATGAAGCAGGGTGTAAGTAATAATTCAGTCACACACAATGCAGCTTCTTTTCATACCTTTACTTGTAGGTGTTTCAGGCAAGTCCCGGGGAGCTGGTCGGGGTGGAGAATGCACATTCGGGAAACCGCTGAGCAGGTTAGAGGCCTCCTTTACTTCATATGTATCTGAGTCCAAACTTGCATGAAGCGAAGTTAACTCTGCAATCTTCAGCTTTTTCCATAGCTGTAACGCCCGGCCGACATTGTGGTGGAGCCTTCTATGTCTCTGATTTCCAGATGTTGAGAGAACTAAGTCCTTACTTTTGTCGTGCACCTGACTCAAAGTCCCCGTTCTCCCTGACTCCGTTTACGTATCAGCACTTAGGGCTACCTTCTGCGACCTGTAGTCCAGAAAGCCTCCGGTTATCTTGTTACTAGGCGTGAAGCGCTAGCAACGCTTCGGACCCCGGTGTCCGGTTAACTGAGTGAGGGTGTCTGTCCCTTTGTCACTCTTACTTCTCCACTGCGCCCTTCGCCCTGCTCGCGCTCTTAACATAAGCACTTGTAGCTTTGATGGAAATGTCAGCTTTCTCCAGAGCTCACTGAACAGCTCTCAGTATCCTCCAAGTCCAGACTGAACTGACACTGAACTGCACTGTCCTGAGACAGGAAACAGACTGATCTGAGCTCTTCTCAGACAGGAAACTATCTGGGGGATGACTCACTCCTGAGTCTCCCAAGGCTTGAATCTCTGACTGCTACGTGTCACTTCCTTTTATACCCCTAGTGGGTGTGTCTGAAAGTGTGAGTGACGTGAATGGATATCAAGCTTTTGCGGTTACCTTCCTATGCATTTTCCTGGATTATGTGTGCCTGACATAGCTGGGCCACACATCTTCACACTTCATGTATCACACACTGAATTGCTTTAGTGCAATTGAGTGCAACCTTTGCTTTATTTACTTTGTTAGGCCCCTTTCACATGTCAGTGTCTCCGGTACGTGTAGTGACAGTTTTCTCACTTTCCGGAGACACTGACACACGTAAACCCATTCAAATGAATGAGTCTATGTACATATCAGCGTGTTTTCACGGACCGTGTGTCCTTGTGCAAAACACGCAGACATGTCCATTTTTAGACGGACTGGAAAACGTGCCGCACATGTGCACACGGAGAACAGTGCACACTGTCCTCCGTGTGCACGGACGGCCGCCGGGGAAGTAGCGCTACTATAAGCCGCTGTCCCCGGAGGCTGGTGCTGAAGCCGGCTGTCATTCTCCCCTGCCTGCCTGCGAGCAGAGGAGAACGATGAGCGGTATTTTAAAGTCCGAACGACAGCAGGTGGGGGCTTTTGGGACTGTTACCCCATCATCCCACAACTGCTGTCATTCAGACTTTAACCCCTTAACCCCCAAGGGTGGTTTGCACGTTAATGACCGGGCCAATTTTTACAATTCTGACCACTGTCTCTTTATGAGGTTATAACTCTGGAACGCTTCAACGGATCTTCACAATTCTGAGATTGTTTTCTCGTGACATATTTTAATTCATGTTAGTGGTAAAATTTCTTTGATATAACTTGCGTTTATTTATGAAAAAAATAGAAATATGGCAAAAATTTTGAAAATTTTGAAATTTTCAAACTTTGAATTTTTATGCCCTTAAAACAGAGAAATATGTGTGTGGCCCAGCTGCGCTTGGTACACATGTCTCCAGGAGGATGCACAGGAAGGTAATTGTGTAACCTGATATTCATTCACATCTCACACTTCCCAACACTTCCACTAGAGGGATTCTGGGGATATATAAAGTAGTGAGACGTAGCAGTAGCATGATTGTATTCAAGTCAGAGTATGCTTCCTGTCAGCAGATCAGATCAGATCAGACAGAAGTTAATTCCTGACAGAGCTTAGGTAGCTCATCTTGAACTGAAGTGGAGGCTAGTACGAGTAGAAAGGAAACTACTCTAGCCTAGTCAGAGCTATAACTGAATCTGTTATCTCAGAACAAGTGGCCTGTGTTCTCTAGAACGTGGAAAGTGACTCTCGGAGCTACAGCGTGTATACAGTCTGACGGAACGTCCTGTGAGCTGCTCTGGACAGAGTTTTGAAAGGAAAGAAGGAAGGGAACTACAGTTTGCAGAACATCGAGCTAACTGAGAGCAGGTCAGTGAGCGTGGAAGAAAAGCTGACTACTACACCTACTGCTACCCGTGCTTATGTTAAGGGTGAGAGCAGGGCGACAGGCGAGTGGAGAAAGAAGGAAGAGTGTTTTCGGTGACAGATCACCTTCACTCGACTTAACCGGACACCGGGTCCGAAGCATTGCTAGTACTTCACGGCTAGTGATAGAAAAACCGGAATCCTTGCTGGACTTCAAGTCACAGAAGGTAGCCCTAAGTGTTGATACGTAACTGGAGTCAGGGAGGACAGGAACTTTGAGCAGGACGCTGCAATAGAAGGACCTCGTTCTTGCCAACATCTGATTATCAGAGACAGAAAAGGCTCTACCACAATGTCGACCGGGCGTAGCTGTTGCATCTGGAGTTGAACTTGACTTTATGCAGGTTAAGACTCATACATATAAAGGTAAAGGAGGCCTCAAACCTGCTCAGCGATTACCTGTATGTGCATTCTCCACCCTGACCAGCTTCCCGGGACATACCTGCAACCATCTACAGTAAAGGTATGGAAAGAGAACAACTTGTGTGTGACTGACTTATTGCCTGCACCACCATAGACTTTGAGGGAACAGTCCCACCTGTGGGGGACTTAACATCTAGCTGCCTAATAACATCCCCTCAGAAGATTCACCCTGCAGCGCTGGTCTACTTGATCAGAAACCACAGGTGGCGTCACAAACTATTCCTAAAATCCCCTGTAAATATCCCCCATTGAATGAGCGCCCAGGGCAACGGACCGAGCTGTGCTACTTGTGACATTCCCCATAGACTTCCATGGGCTCGGTGCCGAGTACCCATAACCCTGGTGTTGTGCGACTCATATGTCACACAAAATAGTTACTAAAAAACATTTCCCACCTGTCTACTTTACATCAGCACAATTTTGGAAACAAAATTTATTTTTGTTAGAAAGTTATAAGGGTTAAAAGTTGACCAGCGATTTCTCATTTTTATACCATTTTTTTTAGGGACCACATCACATTTGAAGTCACTTTGAGGGGTCTATATGATAGATTCTAAAAACTGCACCTCTCAAGGTGCTAAAAACCACATTTAAGAAGTTTATTAACCCTTCAGGTGCTTCACAGGAATTTTTGGAATGTTTAAAAAAAATGAACATTTAACTTTTTTTGCACAAAATATTTACTTCAGATCCTATTGTTTTTATTTTACCAAGGGTAACAGGAGAAATTGGACCCCAATAGTTGTGGTGCAATTTGTCCTGAGTATGCTGATACCCCACATGTGGAGGGGAACCACTGTTTGGGCGCACGGCATAGCTCGGAAGGGAAGGAGCGCCGTTTGACTTTTCAATGCAAAATTGGCAGGAATTGAGATCGAACGCCATGTTGCGTTTGAAGAGCCCCTGATGCGCTTAAACACTGGAAACCCCCCACAAATTACACCATTTTGAAAAGTAGACCCCCTAAGGAACTTATCTAGATGTCTGGTGAGCACTTTGAACCCCCAAGTGCTTGTCAGAAGTTTATAACGTAGAGCCGTAAAAATAAAAAATCATAATTTTTCCTCAAAAATGATCTTCTTGCACCAATTTTTTATTTTCCCAAGGGAAACAGGAGAAATTGGACCACAAACGTTGTTGTGCAATTTGTCCTGAGTTCGCTGACACCCTATTTGTGGGGGTAAACCACTATTTGGGTGCATGGCAGAGCTCGGAAGGGAAGGTGCGCAGTTTAACTTTTTCAACACAGAATTGGCTGGACGCCATGTCACGTTTGGAGAGCTGCTGATGTGCCTAAACAGTGGTAACCCCACACAAATGACATCATTTTGGAAACTAGACCCCTCAATGAACGTATCTAGATGTGTGGTCAGCACTTTGAACCCCCAAGGGCTTCACAGAAGTTTATAACGTAGAGCCATAAAAATAAAAAATCTAATTTTTTCCACAAAAATGATGTTTTCACCCTTAATTTTTATTTTCCAAAGGGTAACAAGACCACAAAAGTTATTGTGCAATTCTGAGTATGCTGATACCTCATATGTGGGGGTAAACCACTGTTTGGGCGCATGGCAGAGCACGGAGGGGAAGGAGCGCCGTTTGACTTTTTCAATGTAAAATTGGCTGGAATTGAGATCGAACGGCATGTCGCGTTTGGAGAGCCCCTGATGTGCCTGAACATTGGAAACCCCCCACAAGCTACCCCATTTTCGAAACTAGACCCCCCAAGGAACTTGTCTAGATGTGTGATGAGAACTTTGAACCCCCAGGTGTTTCACTAAAGTTTATAATGCCCGAGCGTGAAAATAAAAAATCATATTTTTTCCACAAACATGATCTTTTAGTCCACAATTTTTTATTTTCTCAAGAGTAACAGGAGAAATTGGAGCTCAAAAGTTGTTGTCAAATTTGTACTGAGTACGCTGATACCTCATATGTGGAAGAAAACTACTGTATGGGCACACGTCAGGGCTCGGAAGGGAAGTAGTAACGTTTTGGAATGCAGACTGTGATGGAATAGTCTGCAGGCGTCATGTCGCGTTTGGAGTGCCCCTGATGTGTCTAAACAGTGGAAACCCCCACAAGTGACCCCATTTTGGAAACTAGACCCCCCAAGGAACTTATCTAGATGTGTGGTGAGCACTTTGAACCCCCAAGTGCCTCACAGAAGTTTATAACGCCCGGGTGTGAAAATAAAAAAAATCATATTTTTTCCACAAACATGATCTTTTAGACCTCAATTTTTTATTTTCCCAAGGGTAACAGGAGAAATTGGACCCCAAAAGTTGTTGTCTAATTTGTCCTGAGTATGCTGATACCCCATATGTGGGAGAAAACTACTGTATGGGCACACGTCGGGCTTGGAAGGGAAGTAGTGACGTTTTGGAATGCAGACTTTGATGGAATGGTCTGCGTGTGTCATTTCGTGTTTGTAGAGCCCCTGATGTGCCTAAACAGTGGAAACCCCCAGAAGTGACCCCAGTTTGGAAACTAGAGCCCCCAAGGAACTTATCTAGATGTGTGGGGAGAACTTTGAACCCCCAAGTGCTTCACAGAAGTTTATAACGTAGGGCCATAAAAAAAAAATCATATTTTTTCCACAAAAATGATATTTTCGCCCTCAATTTTTTATTTTTCCAAGGGTAACAGAAGAAATTGGAGCAGAAGAGTTATTGTGCAATTTGTCCTGAGTATGCTGATACCCCATATGTGAGGGTAAACCACTGTTTGGGTGCATGGCAGAGCTCGGAAGGGAAGGAGCACCGTTTGACTTTTTCATAGCAGAATTGGCTGGAATTGAGATCAGATGCCATATCACGTTTGGAGAGCCCCTGATGTGCCTAAACAGTGGAAACTCCCCAATTCTAACTCCAACCCTAACCCCAACACACCCCTAACCATAATCCCAACACTAACCATGATTTACTATTTATAGCGGGTTTTTATGATTGGCAGCTGTCACACGTTAAAAGACTCTTTAAATTGCAAAAAATAGTTTTTGCATCACCATATTTTGAGAGCTATAATTTTTGCATATTTTGGCCCACAGAGTCATGTGAGGTCTTATTTTTTGCGGGACGAGTTGACGTTTTTATTGGTACCATTTTCGGGTACATGACATTTTTTGATCACTTTTTATTACGATTTTTGGAAGGCAGAATGAACAAAAACTAGCAATTCATGAATTTCTTTTGGGGAGGCGTTTATACCGTTCCGCGTGTGGTAAAATTGATAAAGTAGTTTTATTCTTGGGGTTAGTACGATTACGGAGATACCTCATTTATATCATTTTTTTATGTTTTGGCGCCTTTATACAATAAAAACTATTTTATATAAAAAATAATTATTTTTCCATCGTTTTATTCTGCAAGCTATAACTTTTTATTTTTTCGCTGATGATGCTGTATGTGGCTCATTTTTTGCGGAACAAGATGACGTTTTCAGCGGTACCATGCTTATTTATATCGGTCTTTTTGATCGCGTGTTATTCCACTTTTTGTTCGGCAGTATGATGATAAAGCATTTTTTTTGCCTTTTTTTTAAGGGGTTTACTAAAGGGGTTAACTAGTGGGACAGTTTTATAGGGCGGGTCGTTCCGGATGCGGCGATACTAAATAGGTGTACTTTTATTGCTTTTCTTAATTTACATAATAATAATGTGTTTATTGGGGAAATATATATATTTTTTTATTTATTTAGGAATTTTAAAAAAAATATTTTTACCCATGTTTATTTTATTTTTTTTTACATTTTTACATAGTCCCAGGGTGGGACATCACTATATAGTGTCAGATTGCTGATCTGACAGTTTGCAGAGCACTCTGTCAGATCAGCAATCTGACAGTCAGTGCAGGAGGCTTGCCGGCGCCTGCTCTTAGCAGGCACTGACAAGCCACCTCCCTGAAGGACCCGGAATGACCCCGCGGCCATCTTGGATCCGGGGGCCTGCAGGGAGGAGGACCTCAGAACAACGCGATCACATGCTTCCCTATGCCACCTCGCAGTGTGCTGGGGGTTAAACTGCCGGCAGCGGTCCGTGACGACCGCGCCTGGCACTTAGTGCCGGGTGTCAGCTGTGAGAATCAGCTGACACCCGGCCACGATCAGCACCCGGCCACGATCAGCCGCGCTTCCCCCGTGAGCGCGGCTGATCGCATATGACGTACTATTCCATCCTTGGGAATTAAGTCCCAGGTCACATGGACGGAATAGTATGTCAGATGGAAGAAAGGGGTTAATATACCACTCATCGTTCTCCTCTGCTTGCAGGCAGGCAGGGGAGAATGATAGCCGGCTTCAGCACCAGCCGCTGGAGAACAGCGCTTACAGTAGCCGCTTCTTCCCCGGCGGCCATCCGTGTGTCTGTGTGGTACTGATGCGGCACACGTGTGCCACACGTAGTACACATATAAAAAAAAATATATAAAAAAAGGCTGCACTCAAGCATACTAAAGCATAACAACATGGAATACATGAAATTTAGAAAAGCAATATGGCTTTGGAATATAAGGAAAAATTTGAGACGCTTAGTATAAACATTTGGCCAAACATTTTAAAGCCCACCAACCATCGTCAAGGTGGTCTCAGTTCTGGTGAGTCCCTGACCTAATGTGAACATACCTCTATTAGGCTGATATCTGAATTTCTGGGTGAATATGCACCTCTGTCAGTAATGCCTGCATTTATGGGTAAAGTAGGGACCTGGTGTAATTAAAATCACCACCTGGTGGGGGCGGAGTGCTCGGTCAGCAAGCTAACATTCAAAAGACAAAAAAACCTGACTGGCACATCCAGATTAATGTGAACTAGGTGCAAACCAAGGGAAGCTACCCCCATGTAAAACATATAAAAAAAGGCTGCACTCAAGCATACTAAAGCATAACAACATGGAATACATGAAATTTAGAAAAGCAATATGGCTTTGGAATATAAGGAAAAATTTGAGACGCTTAGTATAAACATTTGGCCAAACATTTTAAAGCCCACCAACCATCGTCAAGGTGGTCTCAGTTCTGGTGAGTCCCTGACCTAATGTGAACATACCTCTATTAGGCTGATATCTGAATTTCTGGGTGAATATGCACCTCTGTCAGTAATGCCTGCATTTATGGGTAAAGTAGGGACCTGGTGTAATTAAAATCACCACCTGGTGGGGGCGGAGTGCTCGGTCAGCAAGCTAACATTCAAAAGACAAAAAAACCTGACTGGCACATCCAGATTAATGTGAACTAGGTGCAAACCAAGGGAAGCTACCCCCATGTAAAACATATAAAAAAAGGCTGCACTCAAGCATACTAAAGCATAACAACATGGAATACATGAAATTTAGAAAAGCAATATGGCTTTGGAATATAAGGAAAAATTTGAGACGCTTAGTATAAACATTTGGCCAAACATTTTAAAGCCCACCAACCATCGTCAAGGTGGTCTCAGTTCTGGTGAGTCCCTGACCTAATGTGAACATACCTCTATTAGGCTGATATCTGAATTTCTGGGTGAATATGCACCTCTGTCAGTAATGCCTGCATTTATGGGTAAAGTAGGGACCTGGTGTAATTAAAATCACCACCTGGTGGGGGCGGAGTGCTCGGTCAGCAAGCTAACATTCAAAAGACAAAAAAACCTGACTGGCACATCCAGATTAATGTGAACTAGGTGCAAACCAAGGGAAGCTACCCCCATGTAAAACAATAAAAAAAGGCTGCACTCAAGCATACTAAAGCATAACAACATGGAATACATGAAATTTAGAAAAGCATTTACATGGGGGTAGCTTCCCTTGGTTTGCACCTAGTTCACATTAATCTGGATGTGCCAGTCAGGTTTTTTTGTCTTTTGAATGTTAGCTTGCTGACCGAGCACTCCGCCCCCACCAGGTGGTGATTTTAATTACACCAGGTCCCTACTTTACCCATAAATGCAGGCATTACTGACAGAGGTGCATATTCACCCAGAAATTCAGATATCAGCCTAATAGAGGTATGTTCACATTAGGTCAGGGACTCACCAGAACTGAGACCACCTTGACGATGGTTGGTGGGCTTTAAAATGTTTGGCCAAATGTTTATACTAAGCGTCTCAAATTTTTCCTTATATTCCAAAGCCATATTGCTTTTCTAAATTTCATGTATTCCATGTTGTTATGCTTTAGTATGCTTGAGTGCAGCCTTTTTTTATATGTTTTACATGGGGGTAGCTTCCCTTGGTTTGCACCTAGTTCACATTAATCTGGATGTGCCAGTCAGGTTTTTTTGTCTTTTGAATGTTAGCTTGCTGACCGAGCACTCCGCCCCCACCAGGTGGTGATTTTAATTACACCAGGTCCCTACTTTACCCATAAATGCAGGCATTACTGACAGAGGTGCATATTCACCCAGAAATTCAGATATCAGCCTAATAGAGGTATGTTCACATTAGGTCAGGGACTCACCAGAACTGAGACCACCTTGACGATGGTTGGTGGGCTTTAAAATGTTTGGCCAAATGTTTATACTAAGCGTCTCAAATTTTTCCTTATATTCCAAAGCCATATTGCTTTTCTAAATTTCATGTATTCCATGTTGTTATGCTTTAGTATGCTTGAGTGCAGCCTTTTTTTATATGTTTTACATGGGGTAGCTTCCCTTGGTTTGCACCTAGTTCACATTAATCTGGATGTGCCAGTCAGGTTTTTTTGTCTTTTGAATGTTAGCTTGCTGACCGAGCACTCCGCCCCCACCAGGTGGTGATTTTAATTACACCAGGTCCCTACTTTACCCATAAATGCAGGCATTGCTGACAGAGGTGCATATTCACCCAGAAATTCAGATATCAGCCTAATAGAGGTATGTTCACATTAGGTCAGGGACTCACCAGAACTGAGACCACCTTGACGATGGTTGGTGGGCTTTAAAATGTTTGGCCAAATGTTTATACTAAGCGTCTCAAATTTTTCCTTATATTCCAAAGCCATATTGCTTTTCTAAATTTCATGTATTCCATGTTGTTATGCTTTAGTATGCTTGAGTGCAGCCTTTTTTTGTATTTTTTACATGGGGGTAGCTTCCCTTGGTTTGCACCTAGTTCACATTAATCTGGATGTGCCAGTCAGGTTTTTTTGTCTTTTACACGTAGTACACACACGGACATTGATATCTCCGGTACCGTTTTTTCCGGTACGGGAAATATCAGGACGTGTGAAACCGGCCATAGTTGTTTTTGGTATGCACTAGTTCAGACTAGCTCTTTGTTCAGCCCGTTTTCCATTATAACGAAAAAAATGGTGTTAGTATTCCGGGTGGTCTAGAGCAGTGAGGAGATTCAAGTTATGTTCTCTGGTGGTCTACAACAGAAAAGAGGTTAATGTTTGTATCCCTGGTGGTCTGGAGAAGTGAATAAGTTCATTTTAGGATCCCCATTGGTCTAGGGTAGTGAAGTTGGTTATGTTAAGTTCCCTGTAGTTTAGGTTAAAAGTGGTTGTTGTGACATCTTTATTTCATGCACCGCTCCACGGCCGCTCTGTATCAGAAAAGTGCAGGGGGAACGGAAACCAGACCCAGTAAACCGGCAAGCTTCAGAGTAACCCTTGCAAGCTCTATGAGAAGCAACGTGTAATTGAAACGGTTGTTGCCTAGGAGACCAGCCACCTCTGATAGAATTCCGAGGTTTATGATTCTCTAGGCAAAAAGCAGTAAACGATAATATTAAAAATCCCTCCGTTCTTGAGAAAAAATTACAAAGTTGCTTGTTTTTTTTTGCAATAATTCATGATGTTCATAAAACCCCTTTTAATGTCTTTATCTCTGGTGGCCTAGGGTAGAATAGGGGTCTGATACCTGTATCCCTGGTGGTCTAGGACAGTGAAGGAGTTAGCTCTAACTTGAAACTGATCACTCAAATTAAAAAATCTTCCTTGCAATGGTCATAGACATTGATGCAAGGAGGGAATGGAGAAGTCTGTGCTGCTGTGAATTAAGAGGTCCTCAGGACGTCCGCGCAGGATAAGCTCTAAAGTTTACAGGTAAGTGACCAATGCACATATACCCCCCAGTAGATGTACCAATGGTCTCTGTTGTCTTCTTTACTCTCGTCCTGTTACCTCTTGGTTCACTATTTTGCATTTGCTTTACTAATATAGAAGATGAGAGATGCAGCATTGTAAATGCTTTCTCCTCCTAAACCAAGCAATGAGGGGCAGCAGCGCTGCAAGAGGAAAGGAGTGATGACATATCTGAGCTTCAGCCAGGCTGTGTTTGATTTTCATAGCTAAGACTGTTGCGGACATGCCATCCGTCTCTTGCTGGTACAGAGTTGGCTTCCCTGCTTGGCATTGATTTTTAACTGGCCCCCGATGTGCTGAAACCACTGACCCTTTGCTCACCTTGAGAGCAATACATTAGCAATGCATGGGCGCGCAGCACGGTGGCCCAACAGTCCTGTGTGTGATCAGCTGGATTGTATATATCTGTCATTTATGACATAGAGACCCTTATAATGAGTCACCTTATATAATAATTATACACCCATCTGCTAGGATAGAAAGGTGTTACATCATGCAGAGCATCGCAGCTATGATTGAAAGGACTCAGGAAACGGAGCATCGCAGCTATGATAGAAAGGTATCAGGACACGGAGCACCGCAGCTATGATAGAAAGGACTCAGGACACGCAGAGCATCGCAGCTATGCTAGAAAGGGGTCAGGACATGGAGCATCACAGCTATGCTAGAAAGGGGTCAGGACACGGAGCATCGCAGCTATGATAGAAAGGGGTCAGGACACGCAGAGCATCGCAGCTATGATAGAAAGGAGTCAGGACACGGAGCATCGCAGCTATGAGAAAAAGGAGCCAGAACACGGAGCACCGCAGCTATGATAGAAAGGACTCAGGACACGGAGCATCGCAGCTATAATAGAAAGGAGTCAGGACACGGAGCATCGCAGCTATGAGAGAAAGGAGCCAGAACACGGAGCACCGCAGCTATGATAGAAAGGACTCAGGACACACAGAGCACCGCAGCTATGATAGAAAGGACTCAGGACACACAGAGCATCGCAGCTATGATAGAAAGGAGTCAGGACACGGAGCATCGCAGCTATGATAGAAAGGGGTCAGGACACAGAGCATCGCAGCTATGATAGAAAGGGGTCAGGACACGGAGCATCGCAGCTATGATAAAAATGACTCAGGACACGGAGCATCGTAGCTATGATAGAAAGGGGTCAGGACACAGAGCATCTCAGCTATGATAGAAAGGGGTCAGGACACGGAGCATCGCAGCTATGATAAAAATGACTCAGGACACGGAGCATCGTAGCTTTCATAGAAAGGACTCAGGACACGGAGCATCGCAGCTTTGATAGAAAGGACTCAGGATGCACAGAGTATCTCAGCTATGATAGGCTGAGATCAGAACATACAGAACATCACAGCTATGATAGAAAGGACTCAGGACACGAAGCATCGCAGGTATGATAGAAAAGACTCAGGACACAGAGCATCACAGCTATGACAGAAAGGTGTCAACACATGCAGAGCATCACAGCTATGACAGAAAGGTGTCAACACATGCAGAGCATCATAGCTTGCTGAGTAGGGGTATCAGTAGCTGCAAAGTAGGCAGTTTGCCCATAATGAACCCTTTCCACATCAGAACTGGACCAAGAATTATGGAAGAATGCAGCCTGGTGTCACGACTTCTGTTTTCAATCATGTAGACAGCCAAATACCAAATACATGTCCTTCATTTAATTGGGAAAGAGATGGCACCAGAATGAATTATGGAAAGAAGGCAATCCGGCAGAGGCACTGTGATGGGGCAATGTGTGCCTGCTTGGAAACCTTGGGTCCTCATATCTATCTATCTATCTATCTATCTATCTATCTATCTATCTATCTATCTATCTATCTATCTATCTATCTATCTTATCTATTAGCTATCTATCTATCTATCTATCTATCTATCTATCTATCTATCTATCTATCTATCTATCTATCTATCTATCTATCTATCTATTATCTATCTATTATCTATCTATCTATCTATCTATCTATCTATCTATCTATCTATCTATCTATCTATCTATTAGCTATCTATTATCTATCATCTATCTATTTACCTGTCTATCTATTATCTATCTATTATATATAATATTATCTATCTATCTATCTATCTATCTATCTATCTATCTCATACCTAGGTGATATAACCACCAATATTCTGCAGTATGGAGTCTATCTTTAGTTTAGTGTTTGATTGACACATTAACAAATCGGAGCAGCCTAATCTCTTTTTGGATGCTCGGGCACAGTTTGTTCTCCAGAATCCTACAACTTGGAATTATTTTGTTAAACACTTCATCCATTATATTATGTGCTGTTACCATTTCTATTGTGATCAGAAAATATATTTTGTTAGAATAGCATTCATTCCTTATTTGCTGGCATTATTTTGCAGTCACATATTTCCTTTTCTGCTGTCAAAGTGATGTTTACCCCCCAAAAAATAGAAGAAAAATTTACAAATAAAAAGTTTTCTGTTGGGTACAATCAAAATTTATGTTGCAATTACAAAATATATTTAGTCTGTGCGGTAGAAAATCATAACGTTTTACATAATTTGTGTTCTGTCAAAATTAAAAATTGTAATTGTAATTTCAAAATATTTAATTTGCGATTTCAAAATTCTTTGTGATGATGATTTGACATTTGTTTACGGCAGCAATGGTTGAGTGATAAATGAAATGCTGGGTTTCAGGCTATTACTGAAATCTTATATCATGTACTACCTCTATAACAACTAGGAAAAGAAAATGTAGTATGATAAGCCATACCAGTTGGAAAAATAGCAAAAATTATCCTATGATTGGATATGTTGCTGTAAATCTAATACTGCATGACAAAATCTAGCTTGTGCATACATTTTTGTACATTCCATATAGTTAGAGGGATTTTCCACTCTTACTATAATGATGACCTATTCTCAGGATGGGCCATCAATATCAGATCTGGAGATCGGACAAGCAGCAATGATCAGCTGTTACCAGGTCTCATAGCTGCCTGAAGTATATAGCTCCGTACGCTGCGATGCAGCTATTCTCAGATACTGCAGCTCAGCTCCTATAAAGAATGTCATCTGAGCTGCAGTACCCAAGAACGACCACTACATGATGTATGGAGCTGTGGTGCCCCGCTCTTCAGTACATAAATCTGGCCTCCGAGGGTCCTCCTAACAGCTAATCAGTACGGTTATTGGATATCGAACCCCCACCAATCCGATATTGATGACCTAACTAAAGCTAAGCATACGCATAACTGTCAGCCCGATATTTGATCAGAAAAACTGTTCTCTCTCCCAAACATCTCCTATCTGAGTGCTCAGCTTTGTAATATATCTTACAGCAGAAAAATATGTTTCTTTCTCAACCTATGAGCCTTTTTATCTCCTCTTAATCGTGTTGAACCCATTATTCATTGTGAAACTCTGCTTTAAATTCATCCTTTTCAAGACAAGACGAACTGCACCTCACTGAGGGATCAGATTACTGCTGCCCATTGAAGTGTATGGAGAGAGGAGGAGGTGCTAAGTGAGAGAGGAAAATACCTACTGCTTTCTAGTAAGTGTTTCATCTCATCACAGTGATGTATTTGCAGATATACATCTTGGTATTTTGGTACAATGTCCTCCAAGTTTCAGTGTTTCTGGGAAGGCTTTCTACAAGGGTGCCTGTTGAAATTTCTGCCCTTTAGAGATGAGCAAATAGAAACAATGTGAATTGAATTAGAATTCGCTAAACCCGGCAAATTCAATCAATTGGCAATTTGCTTTGTGTAAAATGCCAAAAATGTCTCCCACTGTTTTACACATTGCAGATGATTGCAACATTCATAAAAGACTCACATGACCTTGGTGCAGCTAGACACGCTACCGATAATGCTTTGTAGTTATCACACCACATGGTACAGCACAGCCAATCAAGCGGGACTATCATGGCCTGTATGAAAGCTGAAGAAGGGAATGCAGAAGCCTTTTAGGTGTGAATCTAGATCGTGAGAGAACATAAAAGCTCAGAGCTTAGCCATAGAGATACAGTGAGAAAGCCATAAAAAGAGTTGTTGTCCACCTCTGGGAACAATTTTCTTTTTATTTAAATGGGCTAAAAATGATTTTTGCAATTCAGTTTCATTAGAAACAAAGATGTTGGATGGGGTTGATGTCCGGGCTCTGTGCGGCTGCTCATGTTCTCCTCACTCTATATCTGTATGAACCTTGTGCCCTGAGCACAGTCATGGGGAACAGAAAAGGGTTTTACCCAAACTGTTCCCACAAAGCTGAAGCTACCATTGTTCACAATGTCTCAGGCTGAAGCAATAAGATTTCCCATTGCTGGAGATAAGAGGCCGAGGCTGGCCCCTGATAACAAGCCCATAACATCATCCTCCTCCACCATCAGTACAGCGGCACAATGCAGTCAGGGGGGTAACATTCTCCTGGCATTTACCAAACCAAGAAGTAAGGCTTGTAAGGGAGACCAAAAGCAGTAAAAATGATTTTGGGGGAATGTCAAAAGCAAAAGAAAAGTCAAAGATGCTATAGGATTTTTTACAGGATGAAAAGGGAGAAGTGGATATTGAGAAGGCTGAACTTTTAAATTCATATTTTGCATCTGTGTTCTCTAAGAAAGCAAATGTAAGATCAACTGATCCTCACAGTGCCATCGAAGGAATAAAATAATCCGCTCTATCCATAAACAGAGTAATGGTGAGGGAACACTTAGCTGTTGTGAATAGGCTGGAAATGAGTTCTGAGCAGAAGCTCCCTCTGGTGGTTACAAACGGTACTGGACTGTCCAGTGAAGATTGTGAGGATTGGGAATCAGGTGTTACTGACTGGTCTTATATAAGGGAGTCACCTTCCCATCAGGGTTGCCGGTGATCAATTGTTCTGGTCTCAATCCTTGATTCCTGTTTCCTTGGAAGCCTGCTGTGTTGTGTCTGAATCTCCTGCTAACAGATAAGACATTTTCTTCTTTTTGTTTTTGTGCTTGATTTTTGCATTTTGTCCTGCACTTCTGTGGGGGCCTTCAGGTCCCCTCTGGGGGCTTTTGCCTCTCAGTTCAGTTCAGCCACTGATGTTTGTACATTTGCTTTTTCCAGTTTTCTCAGTGGCTGCTGTTTTGTTTTTGGTTACACCAGAGAACTAATTTAGGTGGTTGAGGTCGTGTGATCTCAGGTGTTTTTGAAATTAGTAGAGTTGGTGCTTTTCAGGGTTTTTTGGGATTGCAGTAAGTGCCCTTCCTATCCTTTTCTATTTAGTAAGTTTGGGCCCCAACGTTTGCTCATACTATTTTCTGTCTGTGTCAGTATTTCTTCTTGTCTAACCGCCATTACATGTTTGGGGGCTTTCTTTGTTCTTTGGGGATCTGCTCCGGGGCAGATAGCTTTCCTCTTTCTATCTTTAGGTGTAGTTAGTTTCTCAGGCTGTGACGAGGCGTCTAGGACCAACGTAGGAACGCTCCACGGCTGCCTCTAGTTGCGGTGGTTAGTCAGGGTACTGCAATCTCATAGTTTCCAACTGCTCTGGTGTATTTCCTTTTTGCCTGCTCTCCTCAGCTACCAAATCATAACAGTATCACCGGCCTAAACTGAAAATCATATGGTACTCACAGAAGGGAAAAATATTGTGAAAGAAAAAAGTTGTCAGAGTTGTCAGAGATTTTTTTTTCTGTTTGTTGCATTTTTTTTTCCCTCTGTATCTCTGGGTGCTGAGGAGGATTTTTTTTTCTCTCAATGGAGTTTGCACAGTTGTCTGGCCGTGTGGATCAGCTTGCCACTGAAGTTCGGAGTATTGCTACCTATCTTGCTAGGTTGCCTGTTGTGGAACCTAGGATTCCCATGCCAGATTTGTTTTTAGGGGATCGAGCTAAGTTTCTGAATTTCAAAAATAATTGTAAATTGTTTTTTGCCTTAAAATCTAAGTCCTCAGGGAACGCAGCGCAGCAGGTTCAAATTGTCATCTCTCTCCTGCGCGGCGACCCTCAGGATTGGGCATTTTCCCTGACACCTGGGATCCTGTTTTGAGTGATGTTGATGCGTTTTTTCAGGCTTTGGGGTTATTGTACGATGAGCCTAATGTCACTGATCAAGCTGAAAAAACTTTGTTGGCATTAAGTCAGGGGCTTGAGGACGCTGAGTTATACTGTCAGAGATTTCGTAGGTGGGCAGTCCTGACCAAATGGAATGACGACGCTTTGGCAGCTCTTTTTCGGAAGGGACTGTCAGATAATGTAAAGGATGTTATGGTGGGATTCCCTGTTCCCTCTGGTCTCAATGATTCTATGTCATTAGCGATTCAAATTGACAGACGTTTGCGTGAGCGGAAAGGTATGCGTGGAATAATGTTGCCTTGTGAACCTGCTTCTGAATCCATGCAGTGTGATAGAGTAGTTTCTGGGGCACAGCTCATGAATTTCGAAAGCGCAATGGGTTATGTTTCTACTGTGGTGATGCCTCTCATGCTATTTCAGTCTGCCCTAAGCGGGGAAGACGTTTTGCACGCTCAGTTGTCTTGGGTGGTGTTCAGACTAAGTTTTTATTAACTGTCACCCTGATATGCTCTCTGTCCTCATTTTCTGCTCAGGCTTTTGTTGATTCTGGAGCAGCTATTAACCTGATGGATTTTGATTTTGCTAAACGTTGTGGGTTTCCCTTGATACCCCTACGGAAGTCTATTCCCCTACTGGGGATCGATTCTACCCCTTTGGCTGAGAATAAACCTCAGTTCTCTACTCAGGTGATAATGAGGGTAGAACCTGATCATCAGGAGAGTTGCAAATTTTTGGTTCTGTATAATCTGCATGACATTATCGTACTGGGTTTCCCTTGGTTACAGTCTCATAATCCTGTTTTGGATTGGAAATCTGTGTCTGTTACCAGTTGGGGCTGCCAATGCGTTAATACCAACACTCCTGTTTTTTCTGCCTCCCCCAGGCTCAGGATGTTCCTGACTTTTTTATTGATTTTTCTGATGTGTTTAGCGAAAGTAAATCTGCATCCTTACCTCCCCATAGGAGCTATGACTGCGCTATTGAATTAGTGCCTGGTAGTAAATTCCCTAAAGGTCGCCTTTTTAACTTGTCTATACCTGAACATGACGCTATGCGGTCTTATATCAAGGAGTCATTGGAGAAGGGTCATATCAGACCATCCTCTTCACCCTTGGGTGCCGGTTTTTTCTTTGTGGCCAAAAAGGATGGTTCATTAAGGCCGTGTATTGATTATCGTCTCTTGAACAATATTACTGTGAAATATCAATATCCGTTACCCTTGATCTCTGATCTGTTTTCCAGGGTGAAAAACGCTACTTGGTTTACCAAGCTTGACCTCAGGGGGGCATATAACCTTATTCGCATTAAGCACGGGGATGAATGGAAGACGGCATTTAATACCCCTGAAGGGCATTTTGAGTACCTTGTGATGCCCTTTGGGCTCACAAATGCTCCTTCTGTCTTCCAATCCTTCATGAATGACATTTTCAGGGATTTTGTGGATAAATTTCTGATTGTTTATTTGGATGATATCTTGATTTTTTTCCAATGACTGGGACTCTCATGTAAAACATGTTCGGACTGTGTTCCAGATTTTGAGAGAGAATGCTCTGTATGTGAAGGGATCAAAGTGTCTTTTTGGCGTTCAGAGGATCTCATTTCTGGGATTCATTTTGTCCCCATCTGTTATTGAAATGGACCCGGTCAAAGTTCAGGCCATCTGTGATTGGGTCCAACCTTCTTCATTAAAGGCTCTTCAAAAATTCTTGGGTTTTGCCAATTTTTATCGTAAATTTATTGGTAATTTCTCTGTTATTGTTAAACCATTAACTGATTTGACCAAGAAGGGTTCTGATGTGGTGAATTGGCCTCCTGAGGCAGTCTCTGCATTTCAGGAACTTAAGCAGAGATTCACTTCTGCTCCTGTTCTACGGCAGCCTGATGTTTCTCTACCATTTCAGGTGGAGGTGGATGCCTCTGAAATTGGGGCAGGTGCCGTTTTGTCCCAAAGAGATCCAGAGACGTCTAAGAGTAACCCTTGTGCCTTTTTCTCTCGAAAATTTTCTCCCACTGAACGTAATTATGGCGTGGGTAATCGGGAGTTATTGGCCATGAAGTGGGCTTTTGAAGAGTGGAGACATTGGCTGGAGGGAGCCAAACATCAGGTGGTGGTCCTTACTGACCATAAGAATCTAGTTTATCTGGAATCTGCAAAGCGACTTAATCCTAGACAGGCCAGGTGGGCCTTGTTTTTCACACGTTTTAATTTTGTGGTTTCATTTCTTCCTGGCACTAAAAATGTTAAGGCGGATGCCCTCTCGAGGAGTTTCCTGGCGGACTCTCCTGAGTTATCTGATCCTTCTGTTATTTTGAAAGAGAGTGTAGTTCTTTCCGCCATCTCGCCCAATTTGAGACTGGCTCTGGAGGGGTGCCAGGAAGATAAGCCCGAGCGCTGCCCTGTTGGGAAATTGTTTGTCCCGGACTAGTGGAAAAAGAGTGTAATGTCTGAGATTCATTGTTCCGCGTTGGCCGGTCATCCCGGAATTTTTGGTACCAGGGACTTGGTTGGTCGGTCCTTTTGGTGGCCTACCTTGTCTCGTGATGTCAGGGAGTTTGTGCAGTCCTGCGGGACTTGCTCTCGCTCCAAGCCTTGCTCTCGTTCTAGTGGTTTGTTGATGCCATTACCGGTGCCCAAGAGACCATGGACCCATATCTCTATGGATTTCATTTCCAACCTCCCTGTTTCTCAGAGAATGACCGTCATCTGGGTGATTTGCGATAGGTTTTCCAAGATGATACATCTTGTGCCATTACCTAAGTTGCCTTCCTCCTCTGAATTGGTGCCTTTGTTCCTTCAGCACGTGGTTCGTTTACACTGCATTCCTGAGAACATTGTGTCTGACAGAGGAGTCCAGTTTGTTTCCAGATTTTGGAGGACCTTTTGTTCTAAAATTGGTGTTCAATTGTCTTTCTCCTCGGCGTTTCATCCTCAGACCAATGGTCAAACTGAGAGAACAAACCAGACATTGGAGACTTATCTAAGATGCTTTGTGTCTGCTGATCAGGATGACTGGGTCTCTTTTTTGCCTTTGGCTGAGTTTGCTCTTAATAATACGGCTAGCTCTGCCACTTTGATGTCTCCATTTTTCTGTAATTCTGGGTTTCACCCTCTATTTTCTTCTGGACAGACGGAGGCTTCTGTCTGCCCGGGTGTTGACTCTGTTGTGGAGCGTATGCAACAGATTTGGGACCAGGTAGTGGAGAGGTTGTCCCTCTCTCAGGAGAGGGCCCAGCGGTTTGCTAACCGGCATAGGACTGATGGTCCTCGGTTTAAAGTCGGGGACTTGGTCTGGTTGTCCTCAAGAAATATTCCTATGAGAGTGGCATCTCCTAAATTTAAGCCTAGGTTCATTGACCTTTAAGATCATGGAGATTCTTAACCGTTTCTTTTCTTTTCTTCTTCCAGGGACATTTAAGATCCATAACGTGTTCCACAAGTCCTTGTTGAAGAGGTTTGTTGAGCCAGTGGTTCCTACTACTGTGCCTCCTGACCCTGTTTTAGTTGAGGGCAATCTGGAGTATGTGGTTGAGAAAATATTGAATTCTCGTTTTTCTAGATGGAAACTCCAGTATTTGGTTAAATGGAGAGGTTATGGTCAGGAAGACAATTCTTGGGTGTTTGCTTCAGACATCCATGCTAGGAGACTCATCCGTGCGTATCATAGAACTCATCCTGACCGACCTGGTTGCTCAAATGAGGGTTCGGTGACCCCTCCTCAAGGGGGGGTACTGTTGTGAATAGGCTGGAAATGAGTTCTGAGCAGAAGCTCCCTCTGGTGGTTACAAACGGTACTGGACTGTCCAGTGAAGATTGTGAGGATTGGGAATCAGGTGTTACTGACTGGTCTTATATAAGGGAGTCACCTTCCCATCAGGGTTGCCGGTGATCAATTGTTCTGGTCTCAATCCTTGATTCCTGTTTCCTTGGAAGCCTGCTGTGTTGTGTCTGAATCTCCTGCTAACAGATAAGACATTTTCTTCTTTTTGTTTTTGTGCTTGATTTTTGCATTTTGTCCTGCACTTCTGTGGGGGCCTTCAGGGTCCCCTCTGGGGCTTTTGCCTCTCAGTTCAGTTCAGCCACTGATGTTTGCACATTTGCTTTTTCCAGTTTTCTCAGTGGCTGCTGTTTTGTTTTTGGTTACACCAGAGAACTAATTTAGGTGGTTGAGGTCGTGTGATCTCAGGTGTTTTTGAAATTAGTAGAGTTGGTGCTTTTCAGGGTTTTTTGGGATTGCAGTAAGTGCCCTTCCTATCCTTTTCTATTTAGTAAGTTTGGGCCCCAACGTTTGCTCATACTATTTTCTGTCTGTGTCAGTATTTCTTCTTGTCTAACCGCCATTACATGTTTGGGGGCTTTCTTTGTTCTTTGGGGATCTGCTCCGGGGCAGATAGCTTTCCTCTTTCTATCTTTAGGTGTAGTTAGTTTCTCAGGCTGTGACGAGGCGTCTAGGACCAACGTAGGAACGCTCCACGGCTGCCTCTAGTTGTGGTGGTTAGTCAGGGTACTGCAATCTCATAGTTTCCAACTGCTCTGGTGTATTTCCTTTTTGCCTGCTCTCCTCAGCTACCAAATCATAACACTTAGCTAATTTACATGGATTTACATCTCCTGGCCCAGATGAATTACACCCTAAGGTACTGAAAGAGTTAGCAGAGGAAATTGCAGAACCACAAGCAAAATTCTTTGAAAAATCCTGGAGAACAGAAGTCCCAGAAGATTGGAGAAGGGTAAATGTTGTCCCTATCTTCAAAAAAGGAAAGAAGATGGAGCCAGGAAATTACAGGCCAGTGAGCATTACTTCTATCCCAGGAAAGATATTTGAACAAAACCAGCATGTATGTAAGTACTTGGATAAGAATACACTAAAGGTACTGCCACACTAAACAATCCCGCTAGCGATAACGATAACGACGCATACTAATGCGATCGCTAGCGGGATTGTTTATATATCGCTGAGTGCGGCTTAACTTAGCGATATCGTTAAGGACGCTATCGCGGTTAGCGATCTCCTTAACGACTTTAGCGGTACAAAAGTACCGCTAAATCGCTAAGAAAAGGTGCCACACTCAGCGATAATACTTACCCAGCGGGAGCGCCGACGATAAAATAGGGTCCGGAACGATTCCAGCGACGAGCGAGATCACAGCAGGATCTCAGCAGGGAGCTCGTCGCTGACAGATGCCGCACACAACAACATCGCTAACGGGATCGCTAAATAGTGACGTTTTTTAGCGATCCCGTTAGCGATGTTGTTTAGTGTGGCATACCCTTAATTAACCAGAGCCAGCATGGGTTTGTAACAAACAAGTCATGCCAGACTAATCTAATTTTCTTCTATGATGGAATCATTGACTGGGTGGATCAGTGAAATGCGGTAGCTATAGTATATTTTGACTTCAGCAAAGCATTTGATAAAGTATCTCATATTATCCTTATTGAAAAAATGGCCAAGTATGGGATTGACAAGGCTACGGTTAGGTGGATTATAACTGGCTCATTGATCGTACTCAAAGAGTGGTGATAAATGGTTACACATCCAATTGGAGAAGTGTTCTAAGTGCTGTACCACAAGGCTCTGTCCTGGCCCCAGTGTTGTTCAACATTTTTATAAATGATCTAGATAAGGGAACCGAAGATAAACTAATCAAATTTGCAGACAATGCAAAGCTAGGAGGGATAGCTAAAACTAGAGAAGACAGGGAAAGGATTCAGAAGGATCTATATAAGCTTGAACAATGGGCAGCGACTAATAGAATGGTATTTAACGGAGAAATGCAAGATTCTACATCTGTGCTAGAAAAATGAAAATTACATTTATATAGAATGAGAGGAATAGAACTAAGCAACAGCACGTGTTAAAAAGACTTGGGAATACTAATAGATTACAGACTGCACATGAGTCAACAGTGTGATACTACAGCAAAAAAGGTCTAGATCACGTGAAGTAATCATACCCCTCTACTCCACCTTGGTCAGACCTCATCTGAAATACTGTGTCCAGTTCTGGGGACTACATTTTAAAAAAGACATAAAAAAACTTGAGCAAATTCAGAGAAGAGCAACCAGGAAGGTGAGCGGACTGAAAAGTATGTCCTTTGAGGAACAGTTAAAGGATCTGGAAATTTTTAGCTAGCAAAAAAGAAGACTGAGAGGAAACTTAATAGCTGTCTACAAATATCTGAAGGGCTGTCATGGTGTAGAAGGATCATCGTTATTCTCTTTTGCACATGGAAACACAAGAAGCAATGGAATGAAACTGAATGGGAAAAGATACAAGTTCATTTACAAAAGAAGAAGCTTTCTCTAGCAACTCTTTCAAACAAGCCTGTTACACATATGTCCCGGTATCCTGGGCTTCGCTTCCTTCTCCTGGTTCCATTGCTCTCTGTTTTGCTCCACACCAGGTTTTGCGAGTTGCCCAGCGAGGATCTACTTAATTATATGACTGATGGGTTCCACCTCTTTTATCTTGCCACTTCTGAGATCCCTGAGTCCATGCTGCCTAGGTGCATTCTTGCTTGCATGCCTGGGGTCTGTGTGCCCACCCGGACCAGAGGTTTAGAGGATCCTCCTCACCTGGTGGGCCCTAAAAAAGTCATACTTGTTCATTATTTATCTAACTGTACGGTCATCAATTTGAACATTTAACTTGCTAACTGAGGCCTTTAGAGTCTGAGCTGCAGCTCTTGGGTGTGTTTAAAATTTTCTGAGCCTTGCACAATCTGACCTTGAGGGGAATTTGATGAGACAATCTTTCCTGGGAAAGATTGTTAGCTGTCTTCCTTGTTTTCCACTTGTGAACAATATTTCTCCCTGCAGGATGACGGACTCTGAATTGTTTGGAAAGGGCCTTCTCAGATTGATGGCAACAATTGCTTCTCTAACATCATTTCTGAAGTCTTTCCTCCTCGGCAATGTGTTAACACACTCCTGAATGCTCCGGACCAGCAAACTTCCCAAACTTCTGCTTTTATAGAGATGGTCACACTTTGCTGATGAACACTTAATTACCTTTTAATTTCTATGGAAGAAGTAATGGTGTATTTAATTATTTTTAACTATTACTATTTTTCACCCAATACTTCTCCATTTTGGCCTTGTTTTTCTCATGCGTCGTTCATTTGAGGTTGTGTTAAAACCTTCTAAGGAGCAGATACATAAAACCATAGTATAGTGGGTGTACTTATTTTTCCTCATGACTATATACATACAGCATATATGCAATATATACCAGTACATTCACAGAGGTTCCGCTTCCCTTTGGCCAAGAGGTCAGGGTCCTGAACAGGGTATTAGCTCCGAATGTTCTAATAAGGTAGGTGGTTATGGGTTTTCTAAATCTAAAAAATCCCTTTAAAATGATTCCCATGTTTTTCTCAGTGCATGAAGCCTTTCTCGGCCCGATGCGTCTTCTACTGGGTCATGTTTTTGTAGTAATGTTGGGGGGTGTCACAGGGGATGGGGAGATGTGAACGTCAATATGGGTCTAGTGTTAATATCCAAGAAGAGGAAGGAGGGAGGGCGAGCGGCGGCGGCTTCAGAGAGCTGCTTTTAATGTAATCTTTTGCAGAATGTCAGCATCAACCACACCCACCGAGGCGGCTGGAGGAAAGCGAGAGATGATGCTATAAAACGGGAGGAGGGATATTATAAAATCAATCACCTTCTTTTGTTGATATGGGGGGGAAGTGTGGAGAGGAAATACAGTTTTACAATGCAAATCACGTGTGTCTTTTATTCGGTGCAGCCTCCCGAGCTGCGGATAACCCCTTATTATCTGCAATTAGATCCTGTATGTATCAAAAGGCCAAAAAATAAATAAAAAAAAAAATCTAAATATTCTATATGTCGTTAAGGAAGAAATGGAGGAAAACGGGCGCGAAGTGACGAATGCAACAATAAAAGCATGCAATCAGAGCGACACGACGGCAGGATGAACGGTGAATACATCGTTTCCTCCGCAGTGTAGCATCCGCCGCCCAGCCTAGATTATTGCAATCGTCTGCAGCCGCTGTTTATGCTTTCCAGCAGTGTCTGTCATTTGCATTGCTGTGTCACTGCTGTATTCTGAGAGCGAGAGTGGGGGGGGGAATGGGGAGGTAGAGGACACACGCAGTATTTTTAGGTGAACTTCAAAGAGAATTTATGATTTTGCTCTCAGTCCCTGAGCTCTCAGCCTCCATGCACTGTTAGATGGTTGTAGCACGTTCCTGCAGATCTTCATAACCCCTTCTTTGCTGCAGGATTCCCAGAGATTGTCTGGAATACTTTACAGGAATGTCAAAATATTGGGTAAGACATAAATTATCTAAATGCGTCCTCATTTAAGGAGGACTTGTCACTTGCCATATGAGATGAGCGAAGCTTTTGAAATTCAAACTTGTCAGCACGGCAGATTTTTTTAAGAAAATATTTGATTTGCCGCAAATTGCAAATATTACAAAGCCTTGAGTTGCCCTGAAAAGACATGTGTAACACTCTGAGGTCTCCTAGGGCTGTCTTCAAACCATTTAAAGCGTTTCATTTTCTGAATGCAAACTCAACATTAGTAATGTCCAAGTGACCTCAATATATAAAACAGATAGTGGCTGGTAATAACATATTGCACAGACAGATTTTTCATCTTGTTTAAAATAAAACAAATGGTTCAAAAATTATTCCTCTTAGTCTTTTCAGAAGACTCACTACCTGGAATTGACTCGCACCACAATTGTGGATACCAGGGCTATGGGGTACTCGGAGCCGAGCCCATAGATTTCTATGGGAGATGTCACTGGCAGCGGGACTCGGTCCGTGGCCCTGGCAGTCAAGCGATGGGGAATATTTACAGGGGATTTTAAGGATAGGTAGTTCGTGACGCCACCTGTGGTATCTGGTCAATTGGACCAGCGCTGCTATAAGAATCTTCACAGGGGATGTTATGGGGCAGCTGGGTAGTAAGTCTCCCACAGGTGAGACTGGTCCCTGGAAGTCTATGGTGATGATGCAGGGTGTAGTTAAGAATTCAGTCACACACAATGCAGCTTCTTTTCATACCTTTTACTGGTAGATGGTTCAAGAAGATCCCGGGGAGCTGGTCGGGGTGGAGAATGCACATTCGGGTAACCGCTGAGCAGGTTAGAGGCCTCCTTAACTTCAATATGTATGTGAGTCCAACTTGCCTGAAGCGAAGTTAACTCTGAAATCTCCAGCTTTCTCAATAGCTGTCAAGCCCGGCTGACTTTGTGGTGGAGCCTTCTATGTCTCTGAATCTCAGATGTTGAGAGAACTAAGTCTATATTTGCTGATCAGGCTAGACTCCTGCTTTCCCTGACTCCGGTTACGTATCAGCGCTTTGGGCTGCTCTCTGCGACCTGTAGTCCAGATAGCCTCTGGGTATCTTAGTACTATGCTTGAAACACTAGCAACGCTTCGGACCCCGGTGTCCGGTGATTTAGTGCAGGTAATCCCGTACCTGAAGCACTTCTCTGTCCTTCTCCACTGCGCCCTTCGCCCTGCTTTTGCTCTTAGCATAAGCACTTGTAGCTTCCGATGGAAATGTCAGCTTTCTTCCGAGCTCGCTGAGCAGCTCTCAGTCTCCTCCTTCTTTCAGCTTCTGTTGAGGTACTGATTGAGGGTAGCTCTGACTAGGCTAGGATGATTCACTTCACCCGTACTAGCCTCCACTTCCTTGTCAGATGAGCTACGCTAGCTCTGCGAGGATTCAGTCCTCTCTCCTAGTCCAGACTGAACTGGCACTGAACTGCACTGTCCTAAGACAGAAAACTCTCTGATCTGAGCTCTTCTCAGACAGGAAATAGACTGACTCTGCTACGTGTCACTACCTCCTATACCCCTGGTGGGTGTGTCTGAAAGTGTGAGTGACATGAATGATAACAAGCTTTTGTGGTTACCTTCCTGTGCATTCTCCTGGATTTTATGTGTGCCTTACATAGCTGGGCCACACATCCCCCCTTGGTTAAACACAGCACTCCCAGGCTGTAAAAGAGAAAAAGAAAACATTTTTGTTTTGCATTTAACATAAACATTTTAACTCTTCCCATCCGGGAGGTAAGAATTCTTGAACGTTACAATTTGTACATTAGAAAAATACAAAAGTATCAAAATATCAAAACATTTTCAATAAATATTAGACAATATTCTTGTGGAGGACCCGCACCAAAAACCTCCCACGTGGGTCCTGGGTGGGCTGCAGGACTTTTGACTGCAGACCTCACTCTAGGCCACACCATACGGGTTTTTCTTCAGAGGTAGATAGTAGATATGGTTTTGTGTAAAACCAAGATAATGCACCGTAGTGCAAACTATTTACAAAGCAAGTTCTTGGGCTGGCACAGTCCACAGCCACACAGTCCATGCATGGGAAAAGACACATTTCAAGACATATAAATAGAAATCTCATTTATAACTTTTTCAAACTTTATACATTTTGTCAGTAACAGTAAACCCTGTCTGGGTCTTGCTAACTAATTTACTAGGACTACACCTGATAGCGAATAGGTAGTTTTCCTTTAGTGATACGTTCTGATCTACGTAGAGTGGTGTCAGGTGTAGTATTCTCTAGCCTATCTGTTCTGTGTAACGGCAAACTATAGATACGACTCCACCTCTCTAGGGACCTGGCAAGCATGCTAGTGACTGGGCGAGGCGGTACTGCTTCACCAGCTTCACCAGGGGACTCCACTTCTTGTGGTGCTACTTCTTGTGGTTCCGCTGCTTGGGATCCCAATGGTTGAGGGTCTGCCTGAATAGGTCCTTCTGGAACTGGCTCAACTGGCACAATTGGTACGACTGGATGTAAAGACTCCTCTTGCGGTTGATAGAACTGCAGCACAGGAATAATTACAGCATCTCCCAATCTGGGCCAATCCGCAGGTAAATCTCCCAAATCCGTGTGTATGACCGCTTCATCATTTTCTTTCTGAAGGACAACAGGGTTTTCTTCACGGAGCTTTAATGGGCCAGGACACAACTTTAAATGATCTCTAGACACAGTTGCCGTCGTTTTTCCTCCATCCTTACTAATGGTACAGACCTTTCTGTTATCAAAATTGGAATTTTGCACGACATAGGGCTCCTGTTCCCACTGATCATCCAACTTGTGCATTCTTCTTTTCCTTTTGAGCACCATTTCTCCAGGCATAAAAGGCTTAGCGGGAGCATTTTTGTTATAGTTCTTCTCTTGCTTTTCTCTTACTTTGTTGAGACTGTCTTCTACGCAGGCTTGTACTCTCTTGTACTGTTCCTGTCGAGTTGTGTCCCAATCCTCAGCATTGTCATCAGCCTCTGGTTCTACCACACCCAGTTCCAAATCCATTGGCAGTCTTCCTGGCCTTGCTCTCATAAGGTAGGCTGGAGTGCAGTTGGTGGAGCTTACTGGTATGTGGTTGTACAAGTCAACCAGGTCAGGTAACAAGTCTGGCCACCGATTTCTTTCTTCCAGGGGTACAGTTTTCAGTAAATCCATGACAATGTGATTCATCTTTTCACAAAGGCCGTTGGTCTGAGGGTGGTATGGTGTTGTTCTGATCTTTTTACATCCATACAATTGACAGAATTCCTGAAACAGTTCAGCTTCAAAGGCTGGACCTCGATCAGTCAGTACCTGCTCTGGATATCCGTGTGGTCTGCAGAAACTTGCTTGGAAGACCTTGGCTGCTGTCTCTGCTGTCAGATCTTTGACAGGGGCGACCACCAGGAATTTGGAATAGTGATCCACCATGGACAGGGCATAGGAGTATCCCGACCTGCTTGGGGACAACTTGACGTGATCCAATGCCACGATTTCCAGGGGACGAGTCGTCCAGATAGACTGCAGGGGTGCTCTCTGACTATGATAGTCTTTTCGTCTGAGTCCACAGGGTCCACAGTTCCGGCACCACTTCTCGATGGAGCTGCGCATCCCTACCCAGTAGAACCGACACCTCAACAGGGTCTCCAGCTTTTTCCAGCCAAAGTGTCCTGCTTGATCGTGGTAGGCTTCCAACACCATTTGGATGTCTGCTCTGGGCACCACTATCTGCCAAACCATCTCATGGGTCCTTGGGTCGACGTATCTCCTGCACAACTTCTCTCGGTATATGAACAACCGGCTTCTTTCATTCCACAGGAGCTTTGCTGGTATGGGTGCGTCTTTCTCCAAGGAGGAACCTTCTTGTCTTATCAACTCCTTGATACGGCTGACCACTGGATCGCTGTCTTGAGTCTCCTTCCAGCTGTGATGAGGTAAAGGGTTCAACATCTCACCACACCGCTTTCTGTAGACTCGTTGCTCTTGGACCATCCCATTCGGTGGAACGCAGGTAGCTCGATTTCTTCCAAATCATCTGATTCTTCCTCTGTGTCGGACTCATGCGGCATTCTGGACAAGGCGTCCGCGTTAGCATTTTTGCGGCCCGCTCTGTACTTGATGGTAAACTGATAGTTTGACAACCGAGCCATCCAACGTTGCTCCATGGCTCCCAGCTTGGCTGTTTCAAGGTGCGTCAAGGGGTTGTTGTCTGTGTACGCAGTGAACTTGTTGGAGGCCAGGTAATGTTTAAATCTCTCGGTAATGGCCCAAACCAGCGCCAGGAACTCCAGCTTGAAGCTGCTATAGTTTTCCGGGTTCCTCTCAGTTGGCCTGAGTTTTCTGCTGGCATATGCGATGACTTTTTCTTGGCCGTTCTGCTTCTGACTGAGGACAGCTCCTAGTCCTTCGTTACTGGCATCTGTGTATAGCAGGAACGGTTGGCTGTAATCTGGGTAGGCTAAGATTTCTTCGCCTGTCAGAATCTCTTTCATCTCTTTGAATGCCTCAGCTTGTTCTTTTCCCCAATTGAATGGAGGGTTTCTGCTCTTAAGAGGTTGTCCTACCAGGAGGTCCTGCAAAGGCGCCGCTTTCTTGGTATAATCTTTTACAAACCTCCTGTAGTAACCTGTTAGTCCCAGGAACTGACGCACCTCCTTTAGGTTCTTCGGCTCCGGCCATTTCTGGATGGCTGTGACCTTCTCGGGGTCCGGCGCTACTCCTTCGGAACTGACAATATGTCCCAAGTATTGTACCTTCCGTTTGAGCAGATGGCATTTAGAGGGCTTCAGTTTCATCCCATACTTGGACAGTGACTCGAATACCTCTGCCAGGTGCTTCAGATGATCTTCATATGTCTTGGAGTACACGATTACGTTGTCCAGGTACAGCAGCACAGTTTCGAAGTTGAGATGTCCCAGGCAGCTCTCCATCACTCTCTGGAATGTTCCTGGGCACTGCTGAGGCCAAACGGCATTCTGTCAAACTCGCAGAGTCCCATTGGGGTGGTGAAAGCAGTTTTCTCCCGATCCTCCTCAGCCACAGCTACTTGCCAGTACCCACTAGTAAGGTCGAGGGTAGAAAAGTAGTTAGCCGTTTTCAGAGCAGCTAAGGATTCCTCTATACGTGGTAATGGGTATGCATCTTTATGTGTTATGCGATTTACTTGCCGGTAATCTACACACATTCGCATGCTACCATCCTTTTTCTTAACTAGAACTAGAGGTGCTGCCCAGGGGCTACAACTATCTCTTATCACCCCGGCTTGCTTCATGTCACGCAGCATTTCCTTAGCTTTCTGATAATGGGCTGGAGGTATAGGCCTGTACCGCTCTTTGATGGGAGGATGACTGCTTGTAGGGATATGATGCTGTACTCCCTTAATTGTCCCAAAGTCAAGTGGGTGTTTGCTAAATACTTGTGCGTACTCTTGTACCACCCGTAGTACCCCTGTTTCTGGTGGACGGAAGTGGTGTCTGTCCCTATATGAAGCTGCTGACACCAGTCCGCTACCGGGGTTGCTGGATCATTATCCTCCGCTGGTTGGCGGGAGGCTAAGGACTCGGTTGTGAGGATAGAATTGTTATCTACGGCATGTAATTTAGCAACTGTAGCATAACGTGGCAAATTTACTTCATCGTCCCCCCAGTTGAGAAGTCGTACAGGCAGGGGCGTAACTAGGAATGGCAGGGCCCCACAGCAAACTTCACAATGGGGCCCCCCCCCGCGCGTTGCCAATCCCGGTCTACCCAAGTTGTGTTAAGAAAGATACCTTTATTATCCAAAATTAGAGGTTTTTGGAGTAATGATAGTGAAATAACAGAAAAGAACCAACTCCCAGGAAGCAACTGAGGTAGTGACGAAGGTAGGCTTTCTCCAGAGTAAATGTGTGAAGAAACTTGTAATCCAGCCTGCATGTGAGGAGTGACAGCCTCAGCTCTGCTACATGTGAGGAGTGACAGCCTCAGCTCTGCTACATGTGAGGAGTGACAGCCTCAGCTCTGCTACATGTGAGGAGTGACAGCCTCAGCTCTGCTACTTGTGAGGAGTGACAGCCTCAGCCTGCTACATGTGAGGAGTGACAGCCTCAGCTCTGCTACATGTGAGGAGTGACAGCCTCAGCTCTGCTACATGTGAGGAGGGACAGCCTCAGCTCTGCTACATGTGAGTAGGGACAGCCTCAGCTCTGCTACATGCGAGGAGTGACAGCCTCATCTCTGCAACATGTGAGGAGTGACAGCCTCAGCTCTGCTACTTGTATAGCTACTCCAAAAACATACAGATAGGGAATCTAGATTGTGAGCCCCATCGGGGACAGCGACGATAATGTGTGCAAACTGTAAAGCGCTGCGGAATATGTTAGCGCTATATAAAAATAAAGATTATAATAAAATTAAAATAAAGATTATTATGTAGCAGAGCTGAGGTTGTTACTTGTCACATGTAGCAGAGCTGAGGTTGTTACTTGTCACATGTAGCAGAGCTGAGGTTGTTACTTGTCACATGTAGCAGAGCTGAGGTTGTTACTTGTCACATGTAGCAGAGCTGAGGTTGTTACTTGTCACATGTAGCAGAGCTGAGGTTGCTACTTGTCACATGTAGCAGAGCTGAGGTTGTTACTTGTCACATGTAGCAGAGCTGAGGTGGTTACTTGTCACATGTAGCAGAGATCAGGGTGTCACTCGTCACTTGTAGCAACCATGAGGCTGTTACTGGGCCAGGGGGAGGCTACTGGTGACTGAGGTCCCGTGCCCAACAGGGCCCAGGGGGAGGTTAGTGGTGACTTGAGGCTTGCGTCAAACAGGGCCCAGGAGCCCGAGGCCCTGTTGGAATGCGGGCCCCTTGCTGCCTGAGCCCTGTTGGAATGCGGGCCCCTTGTTGCCTTGGCCCTGTGTTGAATGTGGGCCCCCTGCTGCCTGGGCCCTGTTGGAATGCGGGCCCCTTGTTACCTGGGCCCTGTGTTGAATGCGGGCCCCCTGCTGCCTGGGCTCTGTTGGAATGCGGGCCCCTTGCTACCTGGGCCCTGTGTTGAATGCGGGCCCCCTGCTGCCTGGGCCCTGTTGGAATGCGGGCCCCTTGCTGCCTGAGCCCTGTTGGAATGCGGGCCCCTTGTTGCCTTGGCCCTGTGTTGAATGCGGGCCCCCTGCTGCCTGGGCCCTGTTGGAATGCGGGCCCCTTGTTACCTGGGCCCTGTGTTGAATGCGGGCCCCCTGCTGCCTGGGCCCTGTTGGAATGCGGGCCCCTTGCTACCTGGGCCCTGTGTTGAATGCGGGCCCCCTGCTGCCTGGGCCCTGTTGAATGTGGGCCCCCTGCACTGCAGCCTGGGCCCTGTTGAATGTGGGCCCCCTGCACTGGGGCCTGGGCCCTGTTGAATGTGGGCCCTGTTAGATGCTGCCTGCACCTGCCCTCCCAGTCACCATTGCAGCCAAGCCTCTTCTCACTGTTGAGAGACTCACCCTGCTTGCCCGGGCCTCCACCTGCTTGTCCAGTCAGCCTGCTGCCTCATGTGGTCTGCCTGGCCGTCTGCTGTCCGCCCCCACATGCACACACACACGCTGTGACAGACGGACCATAATGCACTGGGCCGCAGCTTAAAACTACAGTGCTCATTTCTGTTCGCTGTCTGCATTTACAACACTGTAGTGTCTCTTTAAAACAACACATGTTGTTATGCATCAGCGTTCAGAGTCAGAAGCCTGAACAAAATGTTGGGAGGGGGCCCGAGCGCGGATCGGGTTGCCAGCGTGCTCGGGCCCCCCTTTTTGCTCCTAATCACCGGGCCCCATACAGTAAGGGCTAGGGCTGTAATGCCCTGATGGCAGGTGAAGCAGCTGCAGCAGGGACGGGCCCCCTTCTAGCCCGGGCCCTGTGGCAGCTGCTTCCCCTGCTTCCACGATAGTTCCGCCCCTGCGTACAGGTACTCTCCCATTTATTACTTCCACTACCCCTCTAGCAATCATGAGTGTAGGTCTGTGTTCTGAGCGATGGGGTTCTACTACTGCTTGGTAGTTCTGTCCTCTCAGACCTATGGCTGCTCTACACCATATTAACATTTCACTCATTGGGGGTATTACAATGGGGTTCGAGTCTGTGACCCGTACATTACCGATTTCACCATCTGTAAGCTTCGCTTGCTGCTGGCACATCAGGGCCCGGATCTCCCTCTGGATCACTCCCTTCTGCTTTGGCTTGGCAACTTCAGCGAGCTGTTGGAGCAAAAACACAACTTCTCCCAGACAGTTACTGATAATGTTAGTACCTAATATCACATTTAGGCCATTTTCCTCATTCACAGTCTTGACTACTAAGAGTCCCTGATCCTTCAGCTCCACCCTGCCCACTTTTACGTTCACGTTTTTGGCTCCAATCACTTCAACAGGGAGACCATTGGTGGCGTACACTGTCAAGTCAGGGCTCGGGGGCTGGAGACTGTCCATGGACCAAAATTTATTGTAAAGGACATCAGGTATGATGGTCACCTGAGATCCAGTGTCCAGCAGTGCAGGAATTGCAATCCCGTCCAGAATTATGGACAGGTAGGGCCGTCCACCCACGAACCTGCGGTTCCAGTCTAAGGGGCCTGATGAGTCTACTCCTGGGTGTTGGCCCTCTGACCCAGGATTGGCTCGTTTAAAGGACATTGCTGAGCCATATGACCTTTTTGGTTGCAGCGGTAGCAGATGATCTCCCGGCGAGGATGGTGTTGCTCCGGAGTCGCTCCTGGGGGTGGCGTGGTCCTCCTCCGATGAGGCTATGTCCTCCATTTCTTCCGGTTCATCCAAGGAACATCCTCCGGACAGTCGGCTAGTAGGATCTTTCCTCCTTCCTCTTTCCGCAGTTGCAGGGCATCCATTACAGTGGCTAAGTTCTTAGTCAGCTGGCGCACTTCTGAGCGCAGACATTCCAACTCACTAGGGGGCGCCACCTGCGTTTTAGCTTCTGCCACCTGCGGGGAAAAGGTGGGTACTGCCGGCTTAAGAGTGGCTTCATCCGGATGATACTGATTTGCCACCTCAGGCTTTTCCAGGGGTCGCAGTCCTTTTATTGCCATGTCCTTTAGGGCATCAAAGGTGGCATCTGGATGATCCAAGGACCACCAGTTTACAGTCCTGCCTTCCGCTGGAGACCTCAGTCCCCGCACGAATTGCTCTTTCAACATTTGGCTCTCATCAATGGGACTTGTAGGGTTAGCCTGTTTAAGAGCTCGCAGGGCCCCCTGTAGTCGGCAGGCGTAGTCCCTAATACTGTCACCCGGTCTCTGGAAGCACTGATAAAATGCCATCCGGAGATCCGTTTCTGTGCGGTCCTCAAAGATGGCCTGTAGCTTTAAGAGAATCGCAGGTACTGACTCCTGGTCTGTAGTGGGCCACGTCTCTACTTCTCTCTCAGCCGCACCAGCTAACTGTCCTATTACCACAGCAGCTTTTTGCTTCTCAGTCATGGAGTACATATCCAAAATACTACATATTTTCCTTTTAAACCCTGGCAGGGTATCGGGCTCGCCGCTGTACTGGGGAGCCACTTCGCTCCTGGCATGTATGGGAGCGTTAGGGGCATAAGCGGGACCACCGGACCAGGTGAGGGGCCTGCACCTCCATCCCGCGCTACAACGCCAAGCGGTGGGCTATTGGGGCCTCCGGCGGGGGCCGCTCCGTCTGCCGGTTGCTGCGACATGTTGATGCCCCCTTGGTTAATCTGAGCCTACCTCTTTCACAGGCTGCAGCGTCGCAGGCACAGCGGTGGAGACAGGACCTTTGACGCTGGCGCTCTGATGTCAGAGCGTTCACTTCCTGTTTCACAGGACCTGCCGCCGCGTCAGAGTTGGGGGCGGGGCCAGGGAACCAGCGCGCTCTTTCAGGTACGCCCCCCTTCTTCACCAGCGCCTGAGGGCGCGAATATTGCGGTAAAGATGGCGGTATTTTGGCGCCAAATGCAGCAAACAGTCTTTTTCACCAAACAGTTCAATAGAGGCACACAGGACTCACAATTGCAAGCTTTCGGATCCTGTTCGTGAAGCCAAGATAATTGACTCGCACCACAATTGTGGATACCAGGGCTAAGGGGTACTCGGAGCCGAGCCCATAGATTTCTATGGGAGATGTCACTGGCAGCGGGACTCGGTCCGTGGCCCTGGCAGTCAAGCGATGGGAATATTTACAGGGGATTTTAAGGATAGGTAGTTCGTGACGCCACCTGTGGTATCTGGTCAATTGGACCAGCGCTGCTATAAGAATCTTCATAGGGGATGTTATGGGGCAGCTGGGTAGTAAGTCTCCCACAGGTGAGACTGGTCCCTGGAAGTCTATGGTGATGATGCAGGGTGTAGTTAAGAATTCAGTCACACACAATGCAGCTTCTTTTCATACCTTTTACTGGTAGATGGTTCAAGAAGATCCCGGGGAGCTGGTCGGGGTGGAGAATGCACATTCGGGTAACCGCTGAGCAGGTTAGAGGCCTCCTTAACTTCAATATGTATGTGAGTCCAACTTGCCTGAAGCGAAGTTAACTCTGAAATCTCCAGCTTTCTCAATAGCTGTCAAGCCCGGCTGACTTTGTGGTGGAGCCTTCTATGTCTCTGAATCTCAGATGTTGAGAGAACTAAGTCTATATTTGCTGATCAGGCTAGACTCCTGATTTCCCTGACTCCGGTTACGTATCAGCGCTTTGGGCTGCTCTCTGCGACCTGTAGTCCAGATAGCCTCCAGGTATCTTAGTACTATGCTTGAAACACTAGCAACGCTTCGGACCCCGGTGTCCGGTGATTTAGTGCAGGTAATCCCGTACCTGAAGCACTTCTCTGTCCTTCTCCACTGCGCCCTTCGCCCTGCTTTTGCTCTTAGCATAAGCACTTGTAGCTTCCGATGGAAATGTCAGCTTTCTTCCGAGCTCGCTGAGCAGCTCTCAGTCTCCTCCTTCTTTCAGCTTCTGTTGAGGTACTGATTGAGGGTAGCTCTGACTAGGCTAGGATGATTCACTTCACCCGTACTAGCCTCCACTTCCTTGTCAGATGAGCTATGCTAGCTCTGCGAGGATTCAGTCCTCTCTCCTAGTCCAGACTGAACTGGCACTGAACTGCACTGTCCTAAGACAGAAAACTCTCTGATCTGAGCTCTTCTCAGACAGGAAACAGACTGACTCTGCTACGTGTCACTACCTCCTATACCCCTGGTGGGTGTGTCTGAAAGTGTGAGTGACATGAATGATAACAAGCTTTTGTGGTTACCTTCCTGTGCATTCTCCTGGATTTTATGTGTGCCTTACATAGCTGGGCCACACAGAATCACCCTAGAATGGCTGCTGCATTCTCTGCCTCGGCTTTTATACAGGCTCTGAAAGTCTTGGATTGGATGTGCTATGTCATTTGATATAATGGTTGCAAGACACAAAGTATTCAAAGAACAATGGAGACTTCAGATGCGGCGTGACTATATTGAAAAACACCCGGGAGGTTCAAAATGCTGATCACCATTCTGGTTGCTAATGGCAGAGATCCTACTGAAGTGTGGCACTATCTGTGTGCTGAAATAAATAACTATTCCACTATTTACATCATGTATGAGAATGTGTAGTGAATCCTTCATGTCTTCTGGGATTGGGGATTATATACTTCACTTCACTTCAAGGGCATCATGTTTATTCCTTAGACGTGGTCCTCTCCTTTGCATCCTAGCTTCCTGCTTGCCAGGGGCAAGGCACTCCTGAAGATTGGCAGTTCAGGTCGGTGGCATGGCTGGTCCGAGCTGTGTGCTCGCCCATACTGCTAGCACTGGCAGATTTAACTTTGCAGCATCGGAGATGCTCTGGAGCTTGGAAGATAGCAACGCTTGCAAGCTCCTTGTCGAGGAAAACAGCCACTGCAGGGATAACCACTAACCTAGACGTCTGTCCGTTTTTGAGAATGGAGAAGGTTTTTAATAAGAAGTCAATTGGAAAGTTACTTGTTTTTACAAGCACTTTGCAATTTCCACCATTTACAAACATGAGACAACCCCTTTAACAATATAGATTTGCTCCAAAAGTTAGATCTTTCAAGAAGAAAAAGTTGGCATTTCAAAGGGGTATTTCTATCTTAAAAAGTGATGATATATCGCTGGCATATGCCATCACGTGGACGTGGGATCCCATCTAATCTTAGAAATGAAGGGGCTGCAGCTCCTATTTCAATTGACTTACAGATGTAACAGCCGCCAACTTTACATATGTCGACAGTCAAAGCGTAGTGAACAGGCGCATAACGATCACGGTTGCCAGCGCCGCTTATCGTTGAATGTGTGTCATCGGACTCACATTCAACTGAAATGTTTTGCGGTGCAGAGAGCTTCTGGCTCCCTGCACCACAATCACTATACAAGCTGCTGGCCAATCAGAGACACCCATCTTAGGTGGTGCATGACATCACTGCCATGCGCTACCCTCCCCATATCTAAATAGAAGTCTGAGAGCAGAAGACTTTATATCCTTCAGTAAGATTACCATTTCTCCTAAAGTCCCATCTGCCAAAGAAGTTTTATAAAAAATGTGCTAAATTTGTTTATTTCATTAGAAGTAAAAAAAAACAAACAGGAAAATCGAGTTGCAACTTTTTTGTTTGCAGAATGAGCTCGTCTTTTCACTGCGGCGAGACCCGAGCACAACAGCAGATAATACCTATGGCAATTACAGTCATTAGACCAGGACGTGATTAGTTTTGTTTCCCCAATTACTGGAGTAGAACTGGGATTATTGACTGTTCATCCCTCCAAGAAATATTTACAGGGTTTTAATCTGTTTTTATGATTATGGCGTTTAATCTCTGGTTCCTAACGGCGGGGTTTTTGTGTCGAGTTTTGTGTTTTCTGATTGTTTCTTTTCTGTAGAGAGAGAATGGGATAATCTTCCAGTCTAATAGTGACTAAGAGTTCAATTTTTCATTCATTTATTGGATAACAAAGACGTCTCTTGCAAATATTCTGTAAACTATCATTTGTACATTAGAAGTTTCATCTGAAAGTAGCAGTAGCTTAAATCTAAAAGTTGTTGAAAAGTCATCGACTGGGGAAACACGTTTATGGATATTTTACTTGTATGTAGGAGTATGGTGTAGCGTAAAATTAAAGCCCAATATTTTCCACATAAAAATCGTCTACTGTAGCCACATCCTCCATTAAATCTCTATAATAGAAGATATTGAAAAAAGACCCCTGGCTTCGGAGCCACAGCAAAAACAACCGCCAAGGCAAACTAAAGCTACCGCAATGGCTCCACCATTGAAAAACACCTAGTGGAAAAAAAAGGCAGCAAAGGTCACTTTTATCAATACGCTCCAATCTGGGCACTGTGAAATAAGAAGGCTGCAAAAAAAAATAACTTTTCTATAAAAGAAAAACTTTCCAAAAAGCTTCAGGAAACGGAAAACTTGAAAAAGTCTTCAAAAGTCTCTTCAAAGTGGAGCGTTTCTTAACACAGTTTCTACTTGAAAAATTTGTCGTTTTTGACCGCTTCAAGAAAAACTCCTCACTCAGCTCCATCGAAGGAAAAATTAAAAATGATGTGTTTCAGAAATTGGCGACACAACATTTTTGAAATGTATTTTTTTTATATAAAACTATACAAGATTGGTATCGCTGACATGAAAAAAATCATGCAACCAGGACATTTTATTGCACAATGAACCCTATAAATGTAAAATCCAAAAACCGTTATTAACTGGCACCCGGAGAATTAACATGATTAACTTCACGGCTTCCGAACCCTAAAGTGGCTAAAAGATGTAGCAAAGACAGAACATGGGCGCAGCAATGTCGTTTTTACACTGCTGTGCTTCATGTTCATTTTTTTGCAGCAGTTTCACTGCGCTATATCAGGCAGATTCCAGCAGAATCCAACAGTCGTGTTCACATACTTTTTATTTTTAGAGGAGATTTTCTTTTTCCTGAAGAGTTTTTGAAATGTTTTCAAATATGTGCACACTGCTTTTTTTCTTAGTTTTTTTGTG
Source organism: Oophaga sylvatica (assembly GCA_033576555.1). Lineage (NCBI taxonomy): Eukaryota > Metazoa > Chordata > Amphibia > Anura > Dendrobatidae > Oophaga > Oophaga sylvatica. The sequence continues at coordinate 64,092 of JARQOD010001355.1, forward strand.
TGGAAACTGAGCAGAAACTCCAAGTTTTCAAGGAGTTTTCAGTTTTAGAGGAGTATTTGGAGGATTTCAGTTACGGTACTTTTTTCTATAAAACAACTCAGCTGCAGGACCGCTACCTCCTCCTTTATACAAGGAGGAACAGGAGGAGCAGTGCCAGAGCCCTTCAAAAGGACCTCCAGCAGGCCACTAACATCCATGTCTCTGCTCAGTACAATGTCCAGAGCATTGACCAGATACCAGGAGATGTGGAGGGGGCAGTAGGAGGCCACCAACCCAGCAGCAGGACCGCTACCTCCTCCTTTGTGCAAGGAGGAACAGGAGAAGCCGTGTCAGAGCCCTGCTAAATTACCTCCAGCAGGCCACTAACATCCATGTGTCTGCTCAAACTGTCAGAAACAGACTCCATGAGGATGGTATGAGGGCCAGACGTCCATCAGTGGCGATTGGCATTTGCCTGAGAACACCAAGATTGGCACCCTGTGCTCTTCACGGATGAGAGCAGGGTCACACTGAGCACATGTGACACATGCGTCAGAGTCTGGAGACGCTGTGAAGAACGTTCTGCTGCCTACAACATCCTCCAGCATGACCGGTTTGGAAGTGGGTCAGTAATGGTGTGGGGAGGCGTTTCTTTGGGGGGAGGCACAACACTCCATGTGCTCGCCAGAGGTAGCCTGACTGCCATTAGGTACCGAGATGAGATCCTCAGACCCATTGTGGGACCATATGCAGGTGCAGTAGGCCGTGGGTTCCTTCTGTTGCATGACAATGCTAGGTCTCATATGGCTGAAGTGTGTCAGCAATTCCTCCATGAAGAATTCATTGATGTTATGGACTGGCCTGACCGTTCCCCAGAATTGAATCAAATCGAACACATGTGGGACATATTGTCTCATTCCATCCACCATCGCCATGTGGCACCGCAGACTTCCAGGAGTTGACTGATGCTTTAAAGGACTCTGTCACCCATTTTTCGACTATAAAATGCTGCCACCATCAGGGGCTTATCTACAACATTCTGTAATGCTGTAGATAAGCCCCCGATTTAACCTGAAAGAGAAGAAAAACAAGTTATATTATACTCACCCGGGGGCGGTCCGAGGTCTAGTCTGGTCCGATGGGTGTCACGGTCCGGTCCGGCGCCTCCTATCTTCTGGTGAAGACGTCCTCTTCTTTGCTTCTCGTCGTGGCTCTGGCTCAGGCGCACTGCAGTACAAAGAAGAGGACGTCTTCACCAGAAGATAAGAGGCGCCGGACCGGACCGTGACACCCATCGGACCAGACTGGACCTCGGACCGCCCCCGGGTGAGTATAATATAGCTCGTTTTTCTTCTCTTTCAGGTGACATCGGGGGCTTATCAACAGCATTACAGAATGTTGTAGATAAGCCCTGATGGCGGTGGCCGTATCTTATAGTCGAAAAATGAGGTGACAGAGTTCCTTTAATTCACAACTAGGAGCAGATCCCTCAGGAGAACACCCGCCGCCTCATCATTGGATATTAATTTTGATTTACATTGATCAATTTTATTTTTTATTGTTCTCAACGCATTCCACTATGTAACGAAAAAAGATTTGCAACTGGAATATTTCATTCAGTGATTTCAAGGATGTGGTATTTTAGTGTTCCCTTTAGTTTTTTGAGCAGTGTATATTTTTGGGGCCTAAAATACAAAGAAAATGTGTCATCTTCAAATTAGGTCTTTTAGAGATCATGTCATCTTCAATTAGCTTAACTGATCACAATACCAGTAATTTTGACCAAGGCTGTCCAAACTTTTACTTGCCACTGTATGTGTCCCCCATCCTGGCATATATGTCTCCCATCCTGGTATATATGTCCTCATCCCGGTATGTACTGTTTGTCTCCCATCCTGGTATATATGTTGCCCATCCTGATACAGAAATTTCCCATCTGCTGTATATGTCGCCCATTCTGTGCCCATCCTGGTATATATATATATATGCCTCATTCTGACACTGTAATTTAATGCATAAAAAAATACATTAACCTGCCTCTACTCCCACGTCGCGTGGCATCCTTTTTTGTAACAGGCAGCTAACTTCAGCGTGCAAGCGACAGGCAGCACATGATGTCACTGCCTTGTACCGCTAGTGGCTTGCACGCCGACCTCTGATTGGCCAGCAGCCTGTATTAAATTACAGGACCCTGGCAATGTATTTCAGCTGAATCTGCGTTATCGGATGCACATCCAGCTGAAGTTTGCGCTATTGCGTTGATGTTGGTGGGCCCCCACCCGCCCGGGCCTGGTCCCGACCTCTGCGGCCGCAATTGTTATGCCCTTGCATCACTGTATATGCAGGAATAAAGGCAAAACCGCCAGTGAAGTCGCTTCAGGAACGTCTAGGAAAACTCAATGGCTTAAAGAAATATCCTCCTAAACTCCTAAAAAAAACCTCTGTGAATATACCCTAAAAAAAGGAGCTTTACCGAAAAGCGAATTGTTTTTGAATACTTCACTTTCCTTGACTTTTCCACGTGACCTAGACCTCCACAGCGGCCTCCAGCCATGATGCCTCTCTGCAGTTTGCAGTCTCTATTTTTTTGGCTGCTCACTATTTACTTTTGACCTCTCCAACTCCTCTTATGCTGCTGACCACAAAGCCCCCCGCAACCAACCAAAATTCTCCCTTGACTGCCCGAATGCTCTCATGCCCTCCAATGGTCATGACAGCTCCCTTGCGCATCTCCAATGTGGCACATGACAATCACTTTCTTGGAAAACAACCATAAAGAAGCAGCAGCACCGCACTTAGCGCCTGACATGGGGCTGCAGCATTTTTAATTCTTGCTTTTGCCTTGTATTCATAGCCGCATGCACTGATAGCATCTTTTTGGAGGTGTACACTAACATTGTCTTTCACATCATACATGTGGGGGAGCTCACTGCCTCCATTTGTTTTCTCACTCCTGTCTGTACACAAGCAATCAATGTTAAAGTGGCTTTTAAAATTCAATGCCAAAATAATTTGAAAGGTCATGAGTGCAGTGATCTGAGGATATTATGCCTTATTCTTAGAGCTCAGGAACAGTGAGCCATAGGATACATGGATTAATATATATAATCGTGCACTAAAATTAACAACAATGCCCTTTAAATGGGTGAGTTTCCTTCTGTTAGCAAGAGATGATCGGAACTCGACACAGGCTGAAGATTAATGATGGGGACAGAGCGATTGTTCACATCATCCTGCCCCCTAACAGTATCAATGAAATATACACTGAGTCTGGTGTAACCAACTGAAGTGATCACTGGCATCTACACAGTGCCTTTACCTATACAGTATGATCATTCATCACTGAATATCATTGTTTTACATGGAATTATTCTACATGAATTGATTTGCAAATGATGCGCACGTACCAGGGCTTGGGGTACTCTGCACCGAGCCCATGGAAGTCTATGGGGGATGTCACGGGTAGCACAGCTCGGTCCGTGCCCTGGGCGCTCACCGTAATGTGGGATATTTACAGGGGGTGATGGGATGTTCATATAATTTGTCGTGACGCCACTTGTAGTATCTGGTCAAGAGGGAACCAGCGCTGCTGTGCACAAACTCTGGAAGGGATGGTGTTGGGCAGCTAGATGGTAGGTCTTCTACAAGTAAGACGGGGTCCTTCCAGGGCAGATAGAAATAGGAGGATGCAGGACAGGTAGAGAGTCCGCCGTCAGGGACAATAAGGAAGACACACACAAAAGTCAGTTTGGTACCTTTACTGTAGCAATGGCAGGTACTCCCCGGAGCACGATAGGGCGAAGGATGCACATCCGGATTCCTCCACTGGTATGTGTATGGCCTCCTGTCCTCTGTCGTTGTACAATAAAGTCCTGACCTGCTTATAGCTAGGTCTAACTTGATCTCTGTCCTATACCTGGTTGATTTTGTGGTTGGACCTTCTTTCTGGCAGGACAGGGTCCTTGATGGCTGGCCTAGCCGGACTCCGTCCTCCTGATCCTGTTATTTATCAACTCTGTGGTACTCCTGGGACTTGTAGTCCGCCAGGAACTCCGGTGTTCTCCTAATAGGTCGTGGAGATCCTTATAGGCTCGGGCCCCGGTGTCCAGTTTTGCTTGCTAAGGGGAGCTATTAATGCTCTTTAACCCCTCCAATTCCACTTGCCTTTGGCCTACCTGGGTCCTATTCAGATCACACACGCTGGCAGTTGGTGTGCTGCCTCTTCGCCGCTCTCTAAGCGTCGGCACGCTTCCTCATGAGCTACGCTTCAGATTCAGCTCTGACTGGGCTAAAGTGATTCTCTTTCCACTCGTACCAGCCTCCACTTAAGTTCAAGGTGAACTGACTGAACAGCTCTGCAATTCTCTCCTCTCCTCTGGTATCTTGAGGAGATCTGAGATCTGTCTGTCTCAACTCAACTTCACTCCTCTATCTCGTTCTGAGGAGATCTCTCTCTTCCCTGAGTGATCTTCTGTTCTGAGGCAAACTGAAACTAAACTAGGTTTTTATATGCCTAACACAGCTCCCTCTACTGGTCTTTTTAGGTAAGCTGCAATGTGTGTGCGTATAGTGACCTCTAGTGGGATCTTCCTTTAGTGCATCCTTCAGGAAGATATGGATCCAGTCACAGCTGGGCTCCACACAAATACATTACATCACTGATCCTGTACTGATCCTGAGTTACATCCTGTATTATACCCCAGAGCTGAACTCACTATTCTGCTGGTGCAGTCACTGTGTACATACATTACATTACTGATCCTGAGTTACATGCTGTATTATAGTCCAGAGCTGCACTCACTATTCTGCTGGTGCAGTCACTGTGTACATACATTACATTACTGATCCTGAGTTACATCCTGTATTATACCCCAGAGCTGCACTCCCTATTCTGCTGGTGCAGTCACTGTGTACATACATTACATTACTGATCCTGAGTTACATCCTGTATTATACTCCAGAGCTGCAAATGTGTAGCCCTGGTGTTAGGCACACGCAGTACCCTGGAGAGTGTGTGGCGAGACAGCAGTTTAATGCTAAATATTCATTCACTCAACATATACTAGACACACCCTTAGGGTAGTGGAGTTTACTCTTGAGGGAGTGGTCAAAGTGGTATGTGTTGGAGTGATTTTAGTCTAGTTCCTGTCTTCGGACAGAGAAGACGTCTGGAGTTGAGTTCCTGACTTCAGAGTGAGAGGACGTCTGGAGGGAGGAAGCAGTCCAGATTGTTCTATCATCAGTTCGGGAAGTGGAGTCTAGTATAGGTGCTTTAATTCACCTTAGCCTAGTCAGAGCTGTACCTCATCAGCATACACTGGAAGGAAAGAAGAAGTTTAGTGCAGAAAGTCTTCAGCATCCTGTCTAAAGGACGGTATAAGGTTCAGAGACGTGCTCCTGCCTATTGATAACTGAGCATCTGTAACTAACTTTGAAGTGAAGGAAAAGAAAGAAGTGACTACTCGACCCTTGGCTAGTGTGAGTGCTTATGTTACCAGCGAGGACAAGGCGAAAGGCACAGTGGTTTATTGGAATAGTGCTTACGGATTGAAGAAGTCCTGCACATTGCTACCGGTCACTGGGGACCGAAGGATCACTACTGTTTCAAGCATAGTGATAAGAAAACCAGGAATTTACCGGACCTTAGGTCGCGGCAAACAAGCCCCTTATAGTCAGTACGTAACTGGGGTCAGGGGAAGTGAAGACTTTGAGTCAGTGCACGACAAGATAAGAATTCAGCTTCTTCGCAGGAAGGCTCCTAACACAAAGCTGACTGGGCGGTACAGCTATAGATTAGCTGGAGATTTTGAGGGAACTACGCTTCAGGCTGGTTGTACTCGTTGTATTGGAAGTAAAGGAGGCCCCTAACTTGTCCAGCTGCTGTCTCAAGATACACTCTCCTTGGATCAGCCTCCCTGGGACCTGCCTGAACATCTTACAAGTAAAGGTATGGAAAGACGCTGACCGTGTGAGACTGTGTTCTTTATCTGCACCCGACTTCACAAATCCCATAGACTTTGAGGGACCAGTCCCACCTGTAGGGGACCCGACATCTAGCTGCCTCACCATCCCCTCAGAGATCTACAGCAGCGCTGGTACAAATTACCAGAATACTACAGGTGGCGTCACGAACTGTATATAAACCTATCCCCTGTAAATATATCCCCAACATACGCCAGACCGCCCGGGCCACAGACCAAGCCACAGCTACCTGTGACAAATCCCCATAGACTTCCATGGGCTCGGCTCTGAGTACCCCATTGCCCTGGTAATCCACAATTGTGGTGGCGGGTCGACTCAACTTGGCGTCACGAACAGGATGCGAAACTCGCAGAATTGCGAGCCCTGTGTGCCTAAGGAATTGTTTTTGTGAAAAGGACTGTTTGCACTTTTGGCGCCAAAATCGCCATTTTTGTCGCCATATTCGCGCCCTCAGGCGCTGGAGAAGAAGGTGGGCGTACCTTCGTGGGCGTCTACCCCCCAGTGGCGCGAAGAAAATGCCTGCCCTCTCAAAGTGCTATTACAATATGCGATCCTGCCCTACAGCAAAGGAGGTCCGCCTCCTCTTCACCTTCCCTGCGAGGAGGAGGAGACGCAAATCCCACCTCCACGGAAGAGACCGGATGTCTCCGCAGAAAGAAGAGAGAATCTTCTGGAACATCATGGAGGCAGGACGTGTGCAGCCGAGCGGGGAAGCGGAGGAAGGCAGGCCCCGTGCCCCAGCCAAGCTGCCACCACACCGGAGTTATCGTGATCCTGCACCTGCAACAGGCGTTGCTAGAGATAAAAGAAGAAAATGCACGCCTGAAGAAGATGGTCCAGCACCAAACTGGACTGGAGGAGATTGAGAGACGCCGATGTAACTGATGCAGTGGCGACTGTGGAACACAGCATCCTCTCCCCTCAACGACCCCCCACGATTCCAGATACCGAAGAGTCTGCTGCCCAAGGCGAAGGAGCAACCGGAGGCTGCCCCCGAAAGTACCGATCCCGATCCCACCGGTGAAGCGGTGGAAGCGAAGGAGGTTGAGGAGGTACAGCCAATCCCGGAACGCCCGCCCGGCCAAGAGGCCGCAGCAGATGATCGGTCCCCGGCAGGGACACCGGAGGGGTCCTGTCCGTCACTACCAGATGTGGACTGGGACGAAATGGCGCGCCTGGATGACGTCGCCTATACCGCCCAGTGGGAACAGGAATGGCAGAGTCGTGAGGAGAAGAAGAAACGCCAGCAGGAGGAAGAGCGGGAAACTCAGCGGAACCGTCAGCGACAATATGCAGAGCTGATCGCGGACAAAGAGAGTGTCCGGAGAGATAAAGGTACCCTGAGGGAACCGCGGCGGCAGGGGTGTGTGACTGAGTTCCAGCTCCGGAAGGGCTGGGGCTTTATCCGTGAACCGGGCCTCTACCCAGGGGTCTTTGTCAGCAGGCGTGACGTAGAATCCCACCTGCCGCAAGGCCATCCCGGGAGGGACTTAGCAAATGGAGACATCGTCACATATACGCGGCACTGGGGAATGAAGGGATGGTATGCCCTTAACGTCACCATCGTCCGTGACCCCGTCCCAGACGCAGGTACCGTCACCATTACCGCAGCGTCCCCGTCTCCAGCTCAAGCAGAATCCGGCCGTGCCCCAGCATCGCCCCCTGCAAATTCATCGCAACTAGCGACCCAGAGTTCATCGCAAAAGAAAGTTATATCTTCATCGCAACATGCGACCCAGTCTCAATCGCAATCCATGACGCGGTCCATGTCGCTAACTGTGATTGAAACGCAATCGGTGTCACGTGAAGAAAATGTACCCGTTGCGCCCCTAGAGGTTCGCACCAGAAGTGTGGCGACCCAAACCCTAATCGCAGCACATGATTTGCTAGTCCTGGGATCTAGGGCCCATTGCATTGTTCCAGCCCCGGGGTGGAAAGTGTATTTGCAGAGAATGAATAGATAGTGAGGAAAAAGTGGTGAGATCCCTATCGGGTCTACCAAAAGTAAAAAAGTTTGAAATGTTTTATAAAGTTTTGCACAAATTATATAGTGAATATATATATTTCTAACTGTAGAATGCCCGGCTGGGTAAATGATAAACAGTAACCAGAAAAGTTGCACTTTCGTATTATGTGATATTATATAATATGTCTTTGGTTTTACATTGGACTTGGAGGTTGAGGACTATGCCAACCCAGAACTTACTTGTAAATAGTTGCGCTTCGGTGCCTTATCTTGGTTTTACATAAACCAGTACAACTACCTCTGAAAACAAAACCCGTGTGGTGTGGCACTGAGTGAGGTCTGCAATTGGATGTCCTGCAGCCCACCCAGGACCTACGTTGAAGGTTTGGTGCGGGTCCTTCACAAGTATACTGTATATTTATTGAATGCTATTTAATATTTGTTGTTCTATAATGTTTGCAACGTTCAAGATATCCTCACCTCCCGGATGGGACGAACCAATGTTAATTGTTTAATGTTTTCATGCATGAACAAAACTGTCTCTTTATATTTTACAGCCCGGGAGTGCTGTCGTTTACCATGGGGGAATGTGTAGCCCTGGTGTTAGGCACACGCAGTACCCTGGAGAGTGTGTGGCGAGACAGCAGTTTAATGCTAAATATTCATTCACTCAACATATACTAGACACACCCTTAGGGTAGTGGAGTTTACTCTTGAGGGAGTGGTCAAAGTGGTATGTGTTGGAGTGATTTTAGTCTAGTTCCTGTCTTCGGACAGAGAAGACGTCTGGAGTTGAGTTCCTGACTTCAGAGTGAGAGGACGTCTGGAGGGAGGAAGCAGTCCAGATTGTTCTATCATCAGTTCGGAAGTGGAGTCTAGTATAGGTGCTTTAATTCACCTTAGCCTAGTCAGAGCTGTACCTCATCAGCATACACTGGAAGGAAAGAAGAAGTTTAGTGCAGAAAGTCTTCAGCATCCTGTCTAAAGGACGGTATAAGGTTCAGAGACGTGCTCCTGCCTATTGATAACTGAGCATCTGTAACTAACTTTGAAGTGAAGGAAAAGAAAGAAGTGACTACTCGACCCTTGGCTAGTGTGAGTGCTTATGTTACCAGCGAGGACAAGGCGAAAGGCACAGTGGTTTATTGGAATAGTGCTTACGGATTGAAGAAGTCCTGCACATTGCTACCGGTCACTGGGGACCGAAGGATCACTACTGTTTCAAGCATAGTGATAAGAAAACCAGGAATTTACCGGACCTTAGGTCGCGGCAAACAAGCCCCTTATAGTCAGTACGTAACTGGGGTCAGGGGAAGTGAAGACTTTGAGTCAGTGCACGACAAGATAAGAATTCAGCTTCTTCGCAGGAAGGCTCCTAACACAAAGCTGACTGGGCGGTACAGCTATAGATTAGCTGGAGATTTTGAGGGAACTACGCTTCAGGCTGGTTGTACTCGTTGTATTGGAAGTAAAGGAGGCCCCTAACTTGTCCAGCTGCTGTCTCAAGATACACTCTCCTTGGATCAGCCTCCCTGGGACCTGCCTGAACATCTTACAAGTAAAGGTATGGAAAGACGCTGACCGTGTGAGACTGTGTTCTTTATCTGCACCCGACTTCACAAATCCCATAGACTTTGAGGGACCAGTCCCACCTGTAGGGGACCCGACATCTAGCTGCCTCACCATCCCCTCAGAGATCTACAGCAGCGCTGGTACAAATTACCAGAATACTACAGGTGGCGTCACGAACTGTATATAAACCTATCCCCTGTAAATATATCCCCAACATACGCCAGACCGCCCGGGCCACAGACCGAGCCACAGCTACCTGTGACAAAATCCCCATAGACTTCCATGGGCTCGGCTCTGAGTACCCCATTGCCCTGGTAATCCACAATTGTGGTGGCGGGTCGACTCACACTCACTATTCTGCTGGTGCAGTCACTGTGTACATACATTACATTACTGATCCTGAGTTACATCCTGTATTGTAATCCAGAGCTGCACTCACTATTCTGCTGGTGCTGTCACTGTGTACATACATTACATTACTGATCCTGAGTTATATCCTGTATTATACTCCAGAGCTGCATTCACTATTCTGCTGGTGCAGTCACTGTGTACATACATTACATTACTGATCCTGAGTTACATCCTGTATTATACTCCGGAGCTGCACTCACTATTCTGCTGGTGCAGTCACTGTGTACATACATTACATTACTGATCCTGAGTTACATCCTGTATTATACTCCAGAGCTGCATTCACTATTCTGCTGGTGCAGTCACTGTGTACATACATTACATTACTGATCCTGAGTTACATCCTGTATTATACTCAGGAGCTGCACTCACTATTCTGCTGGTGCAGTCACTGTGTACATACATTACATTACTGATCCTGAGTTACATCCTGTATTATACTCAGGAGCTGCACTCACTATTCTGCTGGTGCAATCACTGTGTACATACATTACATTACTGATCCTGAGTTACATCCTGTATTATACTCCAGAGCTGCATTCACTATTCTGCTGGTGCAGTCACTGTGTACATACATTACATTACTGATCCTGAGTTACATCCTGTATTATACCCCAGAGCTGCACTCACTATTGTGCTGGTGCAGTCACTGTGTACATACATTACATTACTGATCCTGAGTTACATCCTGTATTGTAATCCAGAGCTGCACTCACTATTCTGCTGGTGCAGACACTGTGTATATACATTACTGATCCTGTACTGATCCCGAGTTATATCATGTATTATTCTCCAGAGCTGCACTCACTATTCTGCTGGTTCAGTCACTGTGTACATACATTACATTACTGATCCTGAGTTACATCCTGTATTATACTCCAGAGCAGCACTCACTATTCTGCTGGTGCAGTCACTGTGTACATACATTACATTACTGATCCTGAGTTACATCCTGTATTGTAATCCAGAGCTGCACTCACTATTCTGCTGGTGCAGTCACTGTGTACATACATTACATTACTGATCCTGAGTTATATCCTGTATTATACTCCAGAGCTGCACTCACTATTCTGCTGGTGCAGTCACTGTGTATATACATTACATTACTGATCCTGAGTTACATCCTGTATTATACTCCAGAGCTGCACTCACTATTCTGCTGGTGCAGTCACTGTGTACATACATTACATTACTGATCCTGAGTTACATCCTGTATTATACTCCAGAGCTGCACTCACTATTCTGCTGGTGCAGTCACTGTGTACATACATTACATTACTGATCCTGAGTTACATCCTGTATTATACTCCAGAGCTGCACTCACTATTCTGCTGGTGCAGTCACTGTGTACATACATTACATTACTGATCCTGAGTTACATCCTGTATCTCTTTTATTATAAAAATACAAAACTAAACTTACAGGCAAAACATAAACAAAACTTACAGACAAACTCAATAACAAAAACATTATCCATAAATCCCAAAAGTCCAATGTCCAACAGATATATAGAAACAAAACGTTTCTCCATTTCATTAACACCCCCGGCAAGGGAAGCTATATCCTTTTTTTTTTCCCTCATACACTCATACCCATGCATTCACCTCTAGAAAAAAAAACAAAATTCAGCCAACTGCCCTAAAGAAAGTAAATAGGCCACCTGGCCAAAATTAATGATACAATCTTCATATACATATATATACACATGTACTATACATATATATACACACATACTATACCTCGTATCTACATTTTTTTTTTTTTTTTTTTTTATTATTTTTTTTTATTATTTTTCCTAAACTAAACCACCACCATTCCCCCAAAGGTCCCACGAAAGTTTGTGGCCTATCACACCAGGTCCCACGAAAGTTTGTGGCCTTTCTTACACAGCAAATCTTCTTGGCATCCCGCCGGACGTCCATTCTCCAAAACCCATCCCCCCTCCCCCCAAGAAACCCCTCCACCCTACCTAAACTAAATCCCCCTACAAGCATTATAGTACACATACAACATATATATACAGTATATATACACAACCTTATAATAACATATATCAATAATAACACCTATCAATAATAACCACTACACACCTTAACCATGACCAAAGAACAGGCCCAAGTTCAATGCTTGCAAGCCCTATACCCAGGTTACCAATTACAAAACAAAAATCTATGAGTGAGGGTTACAGCCCACCACCAGGAACTGGAGACCATAGAGGCTCTCACCCTAATCTACCGCACATCACCCTGACCCTCCCTAACAACACAAAAGAGAAAATCCTGTCCCTATAGCCCTACCAACCTCTCCCTACCTGCCCCTACCTGTCCCTCACTGACCCTCACTACCAACCTAATACTAACTACCTGTCCCTAAAGACTGTCCCTATCTGTCCCTCCCTGTCCCTACACATCTATCTGACCCTACAAAATAAAGATAAAAGGATAAAGAATACTAACTCAGCCCTATCACAGGCACACAGAACCTAACTCTCCCTAGGGCACATTAAAGGAGAAACCCCTCCATAGGAGAGAGGCCCTCCCTGCACCCAGCCTCTCAAACTCCAGGGAGCGCACTTTTGCCAGGTCACCCAGGATGTTCCTAATCACCTCTTCCCTGGGGAGGACTTTCCGCTGAGTAGACACTAGACACCGTGCATTCCACGTGCAGAACCTAGTTACTAAACTAACTAAGAAAACAGTGCCCCGATCTCGGCCACCAAGGGACCTGAATGCCCCATAGGCCCACTCCGCATAGGAGAGGCCTGCCAGCCTGGGCCAGCCAATGGAAGCACCCACCCTGCTGTAGACCTCTGTATTAAAAGGACACCGAAGCAGGAAGTGCTCCATGCTTTCAAGCATGCCACCACACTCCTCGCGGGGACAATCCCGGTCATCAGAGCTCCTGCACTTCAGGTTGTCCCTCACATACAGCTTCCCATGGAAGCAGCGCCAAGCCAAGTCCCAAAACTTCAAGGGGATCCGCTTAGAGTTCAATAACCCGAGCCCCACCTCCAGATCCCGGCTTGGGCAATCCCTGAGCGCCAGGGGCTTCTGAAAGTGGGTCAACAGGACCCTATTGTCAAGAAACCTTCTTGACATGGTCCTGATCTCCCACACTCCCAGACCCCACCGACGGATCACCTTCAGAACCGGGGTAACGTAAGCCGGAAGATGCCCATGAGGTGTACGAAGGTCCTTCACCTGCCCTCCTGTCTCCCATTCCTGGAAGAAAGGCCGAAACCATCCCCTACAGGAGAATACCCACGGAGGAGCCCTCTCTGACCAGAGGTTGGCGATGTTTGCCTTAAGAAAGGTGTTTACTAGAAACACCACTGGGTTGACCATACCCAACCCTCCTAGTCTCCTCGTGCGGTACGTGACCTCCCTCTTGATTAGGTTCAGCCTGTTTCCCCATAATAATTGGAAAAACAGGCTGTAGACCCGTGTCCAAAGAGGCTCTGGCAAGATGCAGACACTGCCCAGATATATTAGCAAAGGAAGCAAATAGCCCTTGGCAAGACTAACCCTTTCCCTTAGGGTCAAGGGCCAACCCTTCCACTGATCCACCTTCTGGGCGGCAATCTTAAGTCTGCCCTCCCAGTTTTGCTGGGGATAGTCCCCCGGGCCGAAACTGATGCCTAATATTTTTGCTGTGGCCTGAGGCCCTGGAAGGGTGTCCGGGAGATCAAAGCTTGGATCTCCCCCTCCCAGCCAGAGACTCTCACACTTGTCCCGGTTGATCATGGACCCGGATGCCACCGAGTAGCGTTCAACCTCAGACATCACCCAATCCGCCTCCTCTCTCGAGGATACAAAAAGGGAAACGTCGTCAGCGTACGCCACTACCCTCAAGGCTGCCTCTGGCTCCACCTGGTCCATCCCGACTCCCACCAACGGTCCGCGCTCCACCCTCCTTAAAAGGGGGTCGATCGCGAACACGTATAACAATGGGCTCAGAGGACAGCCCTGGCGGACACCAGACCTCACCTCAAAAGGGTGTCCGACCCAACCGTTCACAAGCGGAAAAGTCTCTGCCCCATTGTATAAAACTCTTAACCAATCAACAAACCTCCCAGGCAGACCATACCTCAGAAGGACGGACCAGAGGTACTCATGGTTAACCCGGTCAAAGGCCTTTGCCTGGTCTAAGGACAGCAAGTACCCCTTCCAGTGACCTGCCCTGCCCTGCTCCACTGCCTCTCGGACACCGAGCACAGCACTAAATGTACTGCGGCCTGGAACAGAGCAGTGCTGTGCCCCTGAAAGGAGCCAGGGTGCAAACTTCACCAACCGATTAAAAAGCACCTTTGCCAGAACCTTTCGGTCCGTATTGAGAAGCGCTATGGGACGCCAATTCTCAATACGGGACGAGTCTTTACCCTTTGACAGGATAATCAGGGCTGACTTCCTCATTGAACTGGGCAGAGTGTCCGAGGAGAGGCACTCATTAAACACCTCAGTCAAGAGGGGGACCAAAGAGTCCCGAAAAGTCTTGTAGAACTCGGATGTTAAGCCATCCGGACCAGGCGACTTTTTGGGCCGTAGCCCATCAATCGCCCATCTCACTTCCTCTTCCCTGATTGCTTCTGCCAAAACATGAAGAGAGGGGTCATCCCCCGGCTCAGGGATGGTTTCAGCCAGGAAAGCCGACATCTCATCCCGATCAGGATCCCTCCTCCCCAAGAGGTGCGAGTAGAAGGATCTGACCACCTCCAGGATCCCTGATTTGGATCTGTTCAGGGACCCCGTACTGTCGATCAGTCCTGTCACCATCTTACAATTCACTGACAACCTGCAGTTTCTGTAAGGGTCGGGCGAGCGGTACCTCCCGAAATCCCTCTCAAAAACCAAGGATGTGTGCCTATCGTACTGGCACCCCTTGAGCAAGGTCTTCACCCTGGAGATTTCCTCTCGGTCCCCTCCAGTCGAGACGAGCTGCTCGAGTTTCCTCCCCAGCTGCCGATACTGTCAAGATCCCGTCTGGGTTGGAGCCGATGTTACTGCAAACACTAGGGGAAGCAGAAGCAGGTAGCGTAGTCAGGTGGCAGCCGGAGGTCGGTTACACAGGAAAGGCAGTTAGGTAACAGAGGAGCAGGCAGATTACGTAGTCAGGTGGCAGCCGGAGGTCGGTACACAGGAAAGCAGTGTTTGTAGCAATGGATCAGGCGGAGAGCGTAGTCAGAAGGCAGGCCGAGGTCGGTTCACAGGAGAGCAGTGTTTGTAGCAATGGATCAGGCGGAGAGCGTAGTCAGAAGGCAGCCGAGGTCGGTTCACAGGAGAGCAGTGTTTGTAGCAATGGATCAGGCGGAGAGCGTAGTCAGAAGGCAGGCCGAGGTCGGTTCACAGGAGAGCAGTGTTTGTAGCAATGGATCAGCAGGAAACGCTTGACTAAAGGCTTGGAGCTCAATAATCTCGCAATGACACACCCACAGGGCCAGGTTTATATAGGGTGTGTAATTGGCAATCAGAGGCCCAATCAAGAGAGCACTAGGTGTAGCCAATCAGGAAGAACAGTCAATGGTATCTGGGTTCAGCAAGGAACTTTGCAGCCAGCAGAATAGCTCAGATGGTAGAGCTGCTGGCCAGTAGACAAGAGGTACTGGGTTCGACTCCTGACAGTACTCCCCTCCTTCCAGGATGGCCTTTGGACATCTCAGGAGCTGGCTTATCCGGGTACCTCTGATGAAAGGCTCTTGTTAGTCTAGGAGCATGGACGTTGTCCCTTGGTTCCCATGAATTTTCCTCTGGTCCGTAACCCTTTCACTGCACCAGATACTGCAGTTTACCTCTGAATTTTCGGGAGTCCAGAATCTTATCCACAATGTATTCTTCTTCACCACGGATCCTTTCTGGTGGAGGAGGTGGCTGAATTCTTCCTGGAAACGGGTTTTCACAGAAGGACTTGAGCAAGGATATGTGAAACACTGGATGAATCTTTAGATTGTTGGAAGTTTTAAACGAAAAGCAACCTGGTTTAAATTTGAAAAGGTCCAATGAATTTCTGACCCAATTTGGAGGATGGCACATGTGTCTTAAGGTTTTTAGTGGACAGCCAAACTTTGTCTCCAACCTGAAGAGCAGGGGGCACTCTCCGATGTTTATCTGCTGCTTCCTTATATACTTCCTGGGTCTTGAGTAATATCTCTGATAATTCCTTCTGGGGTTCCTGTAATTTTGCAAGCCTGTCATTTACAGCAGGAATGGGAGTGTTCACTGGCAGATTAGGGATAAATACTGGATGTACTCCATAATTAGCAAAAAATGGGGTTTGAGATGTAGCGCTATGTATGGAGTTGTTGTAGGCAAACTCTGCTGTTGGTAAATAGTCCACCCAGTCATCCTGAAGATAGGAAATGAAGCAATGGAGGTATTGCTCCAAAGTCTGGTTCGTTCTCTCCGTCTGGCCATTGGACTGAGGATGGAAAGCGGTAGAAAGATTCACCGTGACTCCCAAGGCTGTACAGAAACTCTTCCAAAATTTTGACGTAAACTGAACGCCTCTGTCAGACACCACGCTGTCAGGAATTCCATGTAACCTGAATACCTCTTTGATTATCAGTTCTGCAGTTTTTTCAGCAGTAGGAATTCCTTCAGTTGGAATAAAGTGGGCCATTTTTGTGAGTCGGTCCACTATGACAAGGATGACGGTCATCTGTTTGGAAGGGGGTAGTTCCACAATAAAATCCATGGAAATAGATCCCCAAGGCCTGGATGGAACTGGAAGTGGTTGCAAGAGTCCTAGAGGAGACGATCGTGGGGTCTTGTTTCGTGCGCATGTTAAACAGGTTGAAACATATTTCCTCACGTCCTTCCTACAATTAGGCCACCAAAAGAAACGAAGTAGTAAGTCTTGTGTTTTTGCAACTCCAGGATGTCCTGCCAGTTTAGAATCATGGACACTTTTGAGGACTTCAAGGCGAGAAGATTCAGGTACATATATTTTGTGTTTCTGCATCCAAAACCCCTCTTTGAATGAAAGATCGACGTCTTCCGAAGGATGGTTAAGGAAAGAGTCCTCTTGATATCCATCTTTAATTCTATTACATAGTCCTCTAGAGTGCAATATTCCCAAAAAATTTTTAGGGCCTAGAATTGTATCGTCATTACTAGACCTCTCCTGAGGTTCCGAACACATCCTGGACAGGGCGTCAGCCTTGCCATTTCTTGAACCAGGCCGGTAAGAAATTATAAAATTGAATCTTGAGAAAAATAAGGCCCATCGTGCTTGTCTTGCAGACAATCTTTTTGCTGTACGGAGGAATTCAAGATTCTTGTGGTCCGTGAGGACAGTCACAGGGTGATTGGCACCTTCCAAAAGATGTCTCCTTTCGGAGAAGGCAACTTTAATGGCTAACAGTTCTTTATTACCGATGTCGTAGTTCTTTTCTGCAGATGACATGGTGTGGGAAAGAAACGCACATGGGTGAAGTTGCATTTTGTCCCCAACTCGCTGAGACAGAATGGCTCCCACTGCAGAGTCTGAGGCGTCCACTTCGACAGTAAATGGCAATTCAGGATTTGGGTGTACTAACAATGGAGCAGACGTAAAAAGAGTTTTCAATTTGTCAAAAGCCTCCTGTGCCTCCGGAGACCAGAAAAATGCTTTGGTCTTTTTTGTTAGTGTAGTAATTGGTAGAATGATCCGTGAAAAGTTCTTTATAAATTTTCGGTAAAAATTTGCAAATCCTATGAAACGCTGGACGTCTTTTAAATTTCTTGGAACAGGCCAGTCCACTACAGCATTGATTTTGCCGGGATCCATGCTCAGACCTTCTGGGGAGATGATATATCCCAGAAATTGGATACTGGTTTGTTCAAACTCACATTTTTCAAGTTTAATGTAAAGATGGTTCTCCTGTAGTCGTTCCAAGACTAACTGGACGTGCCTGCGATGCTCTTCCAAGGTGTCTGAATATATAAGAATGTCATCGAGATAAGCCACAACGAATTGGTCCAAGAAATCTCGAAATACATAATTAATAAAATGTTGAAAGGTGGCTGGGGCATTGCTAAGACCAAAGGTCATAACCAGAGATTCAAAATGTCCATATCTCGTTCTGAAGGCGGTCTTCCACTCATCTCCTGGGCGAATCCGTATGAGGTTGTAAGCCCCTCTAAGATCCAGCTTCGTAAAGATTTTCGCAGAACGGAGTCTCTCAAATAGTTCAGGAATCAAGGGTAGCGGGTAGCGATTCTTGACAGTGATATTATTCATCTCTCTGTAGTCAATACATGGCCGCAGAGTGGAGTCTTTCTTTTCAACAAAGAACAGGGGTGCCCCAGCTGGAGATGTGGAAGGTCGAATAAAGCCTTTCTCTAAATTTTCATCCAGGAACTTTCTTAATACCTTCAATTCAGGTTCGGAAAGATTGTAAATCCTCCAAATGGAATGGTTGCTCCTGGCAGCAATTCAATGGACAGTCGTAAGGACGGTGAGGAGGTAATTGATCTGCTTTCTTCTTACTGCAGACATCAGAGAACTGCTGATATTGAGGTGGTAGTTTCTCTTCCTTCTCATGCGAAATCTCAGAGATTTGGACTTGTTGGAGAACAGGGGGTTCCTTATGACAATTATTCTTACAGTAGTCAGATGGAAAGGTGATGGTCCTTGATGCCCAGTTGATAGAAGGGTTATGGACTGAAAACCAGGGGATCCCTAGAATAACCGGAAATTTCGGAGATGAAATAAGGTGGAAACTGACAGCTTCATGATGATCCGGTTCGATACAAATCTCCAGTTCGATTATCTCATGCGTGACAGGTCCAGAAGACAAGGGTGATCCATCCACAGTTTCCATTTCAATTGGTGTGGATTTGGTCCTACTGGAAATATTATTATCACGTGTAAATTTTAAGTCCATAAAATTTCCTCCTGCTCCCGAATCCAACAGGGCAGAGCATTGTATTTTTTGGGTGCCCATTACAACCTGAATGGGGATTACAAAATGAGATGATGTAGAATGTATTTTGTCTATTTCTGGCGTTACTGATGAGATAGTCTGCAAGATGGAATCCGACTGCTGAGAAAGGTCCATATTGCTGGCAGACCTGTTGTTGGTAAAGGCTATAGTCCTTTTGTTAGGACAGTTGATGGCATAGTGTCCAGGGTCCCCACAATAGAGGCAGAGATGTTCTGCACGTCGCCTCTCCTTCTCCTGTGCAGAGAGTGGTCTTCGGATGACGTCGATCTGCATCGGTTCAGACACGCCTTGCGTCTTTTCTTGGTGGTCCGATGCTGAAAATGAGAAGCCAGGGCTATTCCCAAGTGCTCGCAGTCTCTCCTTTCTCCTTTCAGTAAGTCTCTGGTCAATCCGGATACATAGTTGAATAAAGTCCTCCAACTGGTCAGGGTCTCAACCCTGGCAAGCTCGTCTTTCACTGGTTCTGATAACCCTCGTCGAAATTGACTTCTCTGGGCCGCTGGATTCCAGGTGGTGTCGGCCACCCAGCGACGGAACTCCGATGTATATTCCGCAACAGAGCGACGTCCTTGGCGCAAATTATGTAATTTGGTTTCTGCTGTGGCACAGCGGTTTGGGTCATCAAAAACTTGATTCATAGCTGCGATGAAAGCTTCCAGGTCATTAAGGAGGGCATAGTCCTTTTCTACATAAGGTGAAGCCCAAGCAAGAGCTTCATCCGTCAGGAGATTTATCATGAAAAAAACTTTCTTCCTCTCAGTGGTAAAGGGAGCAGGTTGCATCTGGAAGTATATGCGGCATTGATTGAGGAATCCTCGGTACTGCTTGCGATCCCCACTGAACTTTGCAGGCAGCGGCAGCCGCGCGTGTGATTCGGACCCTGAATTGCGCACGTCCAGAAGTTGTTTTTGTAGCTCAATTACTTCCTGTTGTATCGCCGTGAAATCAGTTTGTAACTTGGCATATTTTCCTTGAGAGTCAGTACAAAAACTTTGAAGCTCCGTAACTTGCCGCCTCAGGGTGTTCACAGCGGACTCCATTTTGGCGCGAGATTATTCTGTCAAGATCCCGTCTGGGTTGGAGCCGATGTTACTGCAAACACTAGGGGAAGCAGAGGCAGGTAGCGTAGTCAGGTGGCAGCCGGAGGTCGGTTACACAGGAAAGGCAGTTAGGTAACAGAGGAGCAGGCAGATTACGTAGTCAGGTGGCAGCCGGAGGTCGGTACACAGGAAAGCAGTGTTTGTAGCAATGGATCAGGCGGAGAGCGTAGTCAGAAGGCAGGCCGAGGTCGGTTCACAGGAGAGCAGTGTTTGTAGCAATGGATCAGGCGGAGAGCGTAGTCAGAAGGCAGGTCGAGGTCGGTTCACAGGACAGCAGTGTTTGTAGCAATGGATCAGGCGGAGAGCGTAGTCAGAAGGCAGGCCGAGGTCGGTTCACAGGAGAGCAGTGTTTGTAGCAATGGATCAGCAGAAACGCTTGACTAAAGGCTTGGAGCTCAATAATCTCGCAATGACACACCCACAGGGCCAGGTTTATATAGGGTGTGTAATTGGCAATCAGAGGCCCAATCAAGAGAGCACTAGGTGTAGCCAATCAGGAAGAACAGTCAATGGTATCTGGGTTCAGCAAGGAACTTTGCAGCCAGCAGAATAGCTCAGATGGTAGAGCTGCTGGCCAGTAGACAAGAGGTACTGGGTTCGACTCCTGACAAATACAGGCGGTACCTGTTCAGGCCCTGAGGCTCGAGAGCTGATGGAAGAACCTTGCGACCCTTCTTTTGAAGATCTCTCTTCTTCCAGAAGGGACGAATTCAGCTTCCATAGGCCTCTCCCCATCCGGGGAGTCTCTGTAACATTCAAAGTAAAGAAAATTAAACAGTGATCGGAGAACTCCACCTCAACAGCGGACACTGCAGAAGAGACGGCTTCCTCCTTTAAAAAAAACCTATCTATCCTAGACCTACTGCTTCCCCTATAAAAGGTGAAACCCTCGTGACCTGGAGTGTGCCGGATGTGGGCATCCACCAGGCGAGCTTCGCTTACTATGCTATTCAAGGCTACGCTATCATAAGTCAGCCGGTCTCCGGGGCCTCCCCTATCACGGAGTCTGGTTATAGTATTAAAATCCCCACCGAAGACCACTTGCCGGCTTGTAAAAAGATAGGGCTTGATCCTCAGGAAGAGACATTTACAGTCCCACTTAGATTGCGGGCATAGATATTGATGAGCCGAAGCTCCTGTCCCCTCATGAAGACGTCAAGGACCAAACATCTCCCCATTTCTACCTCGATCACCCGTCTGCATTCCACCTCCACGGTCTTAAAAAGGACCGCTACCCCGCTATACGGCTCGGCCGCAAGAGACCAGTATGAGGGCCCACTCCTCCATTCCCTCTTTGCTTTGTGGATGGACCCCAGGTCCGTTAGTCTGGTCTCCTGCAAAAATAAAATATCAGCCTCAACCCGGGTGAAAAAATCAAAGGCCGTAAATCTAGCCATATCCGACTTTATGCTGGCGACATTAATCAACGCCAGAGTCAACGGGGTAGGTTCCGCCATCATGGGTGATTGAGTTAGACGGCCTGTTTTTTAACCGTACCCCCAGATTTTCTCTCCCCCTCTGAGGAGGAACCCGACTCACCCCTCCTCTTTAAAGACACGAGGTGTCCATATCCTCCTTAGCAGCAGTGGACACCTCCTTCCCAGCACTAGATTCCTCGCCCCTGGACCCCGAGGTAGTCCCCCGCCAGAGGAGTGTGAATCCCCCGGAGGACGGACCTCGCCACTCCCTGAAGGCACCCCAGATGTTGCATCCGGCCCCTCACCCCCGACCTCCGACACAGCAGAGTCATCGAGGCTGGAAACCATGAAGGGGTCAGAGGTGAGCGGTGAGCCCTTCGAGGCACCCTACGGTAGGGGGATTAGATTTTTAGCCTTGTTCTTCTTCTTCCGCCTCTTACCGGTACGATTGTCACCTGTTTTTTTAGGCTGCTCCACCACCTCTTCATCCACACTTTCATACTGGGAAGAGTTATCAGAAGCAGCCACCTCCCTCTCCATCCTCCGGATCTCCTCGCTCACCGCCTTCTCCCCCAGGGCCTCAGAGGCTTCGGCTGCCGCCTCCAGGGTGGGGGCAGTTATCACCCCAGTTGCCTGAGGCTTATCCTGCCCCCTGCCCTTACGGTGCCTTACCTGTTGCCACTGGTGGGCAGATGTACCAGCCTCGCCTTTCCTCACTGACCCCTCAGCTCCCCTCATGCCTCCACCCCCAGCCCCAGCAGAAGTTGCACCACCGGGGACCCCCCATGGCTCCCCCCCGCTGGGCCAGAGATGGTGCCGGAAAAGGAGCGGGGGCAGCGGCTATACGGGTGACCTAGGTCACCACACAGGTGACACCTAATGTCACCACAGGCCGCGGCAAGATGACCTACCCCGCCACACAAGGCACACTTCTGCACCTTGCAGCCTGCGCTGAAGTGGCGGGGATCACCGCACCTGTGGCAGACCTTCGGTTGCCCCTGGTAGAAGATCTGGATTCTGTCCCTCCCCAGAAATGCTGAGGAGGGGATGTGGGTGACCGTACCTCCTGAAACCTTCAACTTTACCATGAAGGTCCAGCCCCCTGACCAAATGCCAAACTCGTCCCTATTTTTCTTAGGGACGTCCGTGACTTCCCCATAACGGGAAAGCCACGTCATGATGTCGACCCCAGAGAGTGACTCGTTACTTGTCAGAACGGTCACCCTCTTTACACTATTTTGGCGAGACACCGCCTGTACGGCAAAGTCTCGCCAGCCGGGCTCCCCCTTTGCCAGTTCGAAATTCGACCAGAAAAGCTCTAGGCCCTCTGGCCGAACAAAACTGACATCGAAGAAGGAGGTGCCAAACGGATGAATCAGGGCAAAGATGTCCGTCGCCCTGAAGTCCATCTTCAGAAGGAGCTCCACAACCCTCGCTCTTGGCGGGCACGTTTCACTGCCCCTCCACCGAAGACGGACCACATTCCGCCTGGCCACCCCCTGCCCGGCTGTCGGGAGGGACCAAACCGTTTCCCCCTCCCTTTTATCTTGGAAGGCAGCCAGGCCGTATCTATCCAGCCAAAAGGCCAAGTCCACATCTCTTCCCTCTACATTGATCGTCCGTTCTCCCTTTTTGAGGGCCTCCAGGAAACGGCGCCGCAAGACGCCATCCTTGAGGTCCAGAGGCGAGGAAACCCCTTGACCAGACCCTGAGGCTCCAGCCACCACCCCCGAATAACTCAGAGGACCGGCGGCTGGGGGGGCAGATGGACTGGCCCCCTCCCCCCTCCTTCCAGAACCATCAGACACCCCATTCACACTTACCACCCCATTCACACTTGCCACTTTAGACACACTGCCACCCGCATCCTCAACCGCAGACACTTCCATACACACACCCTCCTCATCCACGCCATCAGTCACCCCACTCTCACTCACATGCACACTGGGGTCAATATTTTGCCTCACTTTTTGGGAACTTACAGATTTTACCGTTTCCACACTGCTACCGCCACCTACTGGTGGCATCTTCCCTGCCGGGGGTTCTGTCCACACCGTGCTGCTGGCCCTTTAAGACCTGTGCTGCCATTGGGCTTCAGCAGCACTGCCTCCACAGCCTGCACAGAGCTGCCTCCTCTCCCACTGGCAGAGACCAAGCCAGGAGCAGTCCTGCCTCCAGCTCCATCTTGGCTCCTCGCCGGCACCCCCACTGCAGGTAAGCCCCCAGACTCAGGGGACCCGGCCAGGCAAGCGCCCTTGCTGCTGTCTGCTGCAGTCTCTGCTTCACTGCTGATCTTTACCATTTTTTTTTCCTTTTGCTGGGAAGCCACGCCCCCAGCCTCCAGCTTCACAACACTGCCATCCAGAGCTGCACCCACATGAGCGGCGGGTGCCGAGGAGGCCACACCCCCCGAGACCGGCCGCAGCGGGACCCCCGGAGCTGACCCGGAGCCGGGACCACCCCCAGGGGCACCCCCGGCGGTACCAGTCCCCCGGGGCACAGCACCCCCAACCACCACACCCTGGGCCACAAACAGCTTGGGCACAGCGACTCCGGCGGCCGGCCCCAGGCTAGGCCACTCCCCCTTAGCATTAACCGACGGCGGGGCCACCAGCCCAGACTTCACCGCAGACCCCGCCAGGGGAGCTGACCGCACCACCTGCTTTTTATGAGCCGGCTCTGCCGGAGCCACAGGCCCCGCCCCCTTCACTTTACTGGGTGCCTGGGTCCCCAGAAGCGATCCAGTAATGGATCCGTAAGTGGGGGACCCAGACACCACAGCGCTCACCGCCGGAGATGCGGTCCCGGCTGCCACTCTCTTGCCCACCACTGGGCCGCCCTCCGCACCATGCTCCATATCAGACACGTCACTACCCCCTCCATTACCACAAACAGAGGCGGCGCCCTGCGTGTCATGGCCTGCAATCTCCCCGCTCCCTTGCTGCGGACCCACAACAGAGCCCGAGCCGGGGTGGGTAGCGGGTGCCGCACAGCGGGACCGGGGGGCCCCAGAGAGGGGGACATACACAAACTTCTGGACATAAGATGTTTTCTTTACTTTCTTCTTAGCTTTTCTCTTCATCCCCCTCCTGGTTGCCTCGTCATCGCAGATCTCATCCCCGAACCGCAGCTGGTTAAACCGGACCGGGGACTCGATCTGCCGGATCTGCTGCATGACGAGGCAGCCCCCCTCACTGCTGCTACCACCACCACCCTCATCCTCCCCCTCGCACTCGCTGCCCTCTGAAGAGCCAGAATCTGGTGGGAGAGCCACTTGCTCGGGGGCTATCCCGCTGTGCGACGCCTGGAGATCTCTTACCAGGCCACCAGGCGGTGGGTAGGGCGCGACCTCCTCCTCGCATTCCTCTTCCTCCTCCTCCACCGCCTGGCTGGGCTCCGTGACCCCTCTGGAGCCCCTCCGGCCATGGCTCTGAATCGGTCGTCATTCTCCAGCTTTTCACGGAAGGGCCCGCTGCCGGCCAGGATCTCGCACCTCCGGGTTGCCAGGTCTTCTATGGCTTTCTGGATCTTTCTGACCGCGGCGGATAGCTCGGCCTTCTTATTGCCGGAGGCCCTGTTGGACCTCACCTTAGCTACCCTCAACTCCCCCCAGAGGGATCTTAGCTTCCTTGAGGCGTCCTCATACTCACAAAGGTGCGCATGGACACGGGAACCATAGACCACGGTGGATTCCTTTGCCATCTTGGTGCCCCACTTTAGGGGCCCCGCTGCAGCACCCCTGCTCGTACTCGGCCTACCTCCGGGGAAGGAGCCGCCGCGGCCATGGCCTCGGGGTACTGCGGGTCTTCATGCTGGATCCTTGGCCAGATCTTGTTATCCTAGCCGGATTGGGATTCCTCCCACCCCCCGCCGGCTTGGACCGGGAGGTGGGAGACGGGGGCCCAGCCCCGGAGGCCAGTCCCAAGATGAGCCTTCTTTCTCGGAAGGAGGCAGACAAAAGTCCTGGATGGAAAAACCTCCCTTCCCGAGCAGCACACACAGGCACCACACTCAGACCGCACGGCAAGCTCCGCCCCTTCCTGTAGGATGGTCCAGAGCTGCATTCACTATTCTGCTGGTGCAGTTGTATCGACCCGCCACCACAATTGTGGATTACCAGGGCAATGGGGTACTCAGAGCCGAGCCCATGGAAGTCTATGGGGTTTGTGTCACTGGCAGCAGTGGCTCGGTCTGTGGCCCTGGCGGTCTGGCGTATGTTGGGGGGAATATTTACAGGGGATAGATTTATATACAGTTCGTGACGCCACCTGTAGTCTCTGGTAATTTGTACCAGCGCTGCTGTAGATCTCTGAGGGGATGGTGAGGCAGCTAGATGTCGGGTCCCCTACAGGTGGGACTCTTCCCTCAGGTCGATGGTTATGGTGGGGTTGTGCAGGCATGCAATTAAATAACTCAGTCTCACACCGTCAGCGTCTTTCCATACCTTTTACTTGTAAGATGGTAAGGCAGATCCCAGGGAGGCTGATGGGGTTGATGGAGGATGAGTTTTGAGGCAACGGCTGAGCAAGGCAGGGGCCTCCTTTACTTTCCAATGATGATGAGTCCAACCAGCATAAAGCGTAGTTCACTCCTGAAACTTCAGCTATTTCAAAGCTGTACTGCCCGGTCAGTTTTGTGGTGGAGCCTTCCAGTGATGAAACTAGGTTCTTCTATGCTTGGCCTAGCTCAAAGTTCCTATTCCACCTGACCCCTGTTACGTACTGACACTTCAAGGGCTGCTTTCTGTTACCTAAGGTCCAGTAAGCCTCTGGTTCTTTTACCACTATGCGTGAAGCTATAGTGATGCTTCGGTCTCCAGTGACCGGTGACAATGTGCAGGATACTTCAATCCTAAAGCACTTCTGATTTCCTTCCACTGTGCCTTTCGACTTGCTCAAACTCTCAATCTCAGCACTGACTAGGCTAAGGTGAACTGGCTCACCTATACTAGCCTCCACTACTGTACTGTCTCTCTGAATCGACAGGAATCTTGGTGCTCCAGACAGGCACTCCTTCTCTCTCCCTTCACCTCAGGAGACACCACCAGACTCTCTTGTGCTAAAAACCACACCCCTCTACACCCCTGCTGGGTGTGTCCGAAGTGTATGTGATGTCATGTAGAGCCCTTAACCTTTACCTCTCCACTCATCCTCCTGGTATTGTGTACCTTAAATACCAGGGCTACACATTCCCCCATGGTAAACGACAGCACTCCCGGGCTGTGAAATACAAAGAGACAATTTTGTTTATGCATTAAACATTAACATTAACTCGTCCCATCCGGGAGGTAAGGATTTCTTGAACGTTGCAAACAAAACATTAAACATAGAAAAATACAAAATATTAAATAGACATGTTCATATAAATAAGCGACAATATTCTTGTGAAGGACCCGCACCAAACCTTCAACGTGGGTCCTGGGTGGGCTGCAGGACATATGAATGCAGACCTCACTCAGTGCCTCACCACACGGGTTTTATGTTCAGAGGTAAGTCAAGGCTTCGTGTGAAACCATTATAAGGCACCTTAGTGCAACTATTTACAAGATACAGTTTTTGGGCTGGCTCAGTCCTCAGCCTCTGAGTCCATTATAAGACACAATAAGGAAAAGACACATATATATATATATACTTTTTACAATATTCACATTAATTTGTTATAATTACTGCTGGTATCGAATGGGTATCTTCCCTTTTGTGATTCGCTCTGATCTACGTGGAGTAGCTTCAGGTATATTAAGTTGTGATCTGTCTGCACTGCGTAACGGCAAACTACAGAACTGCCTCAATCTTTCTATGGATCTGGCAAGCGTACTGATGGCTGGGCGGTGTGAGTCAGCTTCACCAGGGGATCCCATAGTATGGGGCGCTGCTTCTGATGATCCTTCTTGAGATTCCGTAGGTTGAGGTGTTGCTGGAATGGGTAACTCCTGAACTGACTCAACTGGCACCACGGGCACAACTGGAGGTAGAACTTCCTCTTGTGGCTGATAAAACTGCAACACCGGAACTATTACAGCATCTCCCAGTCGGGGCCAATCCGCAGGAAAATCTCCCAGATCCGTGTGTATGACCTCTTCCTTTCCTTCTTCTTGATTGATGACAGGGTTCTTTTCACAAAGCTTTAAGGGTTCTGGACACAATTTCAAATGGTCTCTGGACACAGTGGTTATTGTTCTTCCTCCGTCCTTACTGATGATACAAACTTTTCTGTTGTCATATTTAGAATCTTGTACAACGTAGGGTTCTTGTTCCCACTGGTTATCCAATTTGTGCATTTTCCTTTTTCTTTTTAATACCACTTCTCCAGGCATCAAAGGCTTGGCAGGAGCATTTCTGTTGTAAATATCTTCCTGTTGCTCCCGTGCCTTGTTGAGACTTTCTTCTACACAGATTTGCACTCGTCTGTACTGCTCTTGCCGATTGATGTCCCAGTTTTCAATGGCGTCGTCTGCCTCCGGTTCTACCACTCCAAGTTCTAAATCCATTGGTAGTCTTCCGGGCCTTGCTCTCATAAGATAGGCTGGAGTGCAGTTAGTGGAACTTACAGGTATATGGTTATACAAATCAACCAAATCAGGTAGTAAATCCGGCCATCGATTCCTGTCTTCCAACGGTATGGATCTCAACAAGTCAAGGACAATATGGTTCATTTTTTCGCAAAGACCGTTGGTTTGAGGGTGGTATGGTGATGTTCTAATTTTCTTGCACCCATACATGTGACAGAATTCCTTGAATAAATCAGCTTCGAAAGCAGGTCCCTGATCGGTTAATACTTGCTCCGGATACCCATGCGGTCTGCAGAAGCTTGCTTGAAAGGTTTTCGCTGCCGTCACTGCGGTCTGGTCCTTAACTGGAACAACCACCAGAAATCTGGAGTAATGGTCCACCATGGTCAAGGCGTATGAGTATCCAGATCTACTTGGCGACAGCTTGACGTGGTCCAAGGCCACAATCTCCAGAGGGCGAGTCGTCCGGATAGGTTGCAGGGGTGCCTTCTGACTACCGTAGTCCTTCCTTCTGAGACCACAGGGTCCACAGTTCCGACACCACCTCTCAATGGAGCTGCGCATCCCTACCCAGTAGAACCGGCATCTCAACAGGGTCTCCAGCTTTCTCCAGCCAAAGTGTCCTGCTTGATCGTGGTATGCTTCCAACACCATTGGGACGTCTGCCTTGGGGACCACGATTTGCCAGACCATCTCATGGGTTCTGGGGTTGACGTATCTCCTGCACAACTTCTCACGGTATAGGAACAACCTGCTTTTCTCGTTCCACAGGAGCTTGGCTGACATAGGTGCATCCTTTTCCAAAGAGGAACCTTCCTGTCTTAACAACTCTTTGATGCGGCTGACCACTGGATCACTGTCCTGAGTCTCTTTCCAGCTGTGATGGGGTAAAGGATTTAATGTTGCACCATACTGCTTTCTGTTGACTCGATGCTCGTGGACTACCCCATTTCGATGGAACGCAGGTAGCTCAATTTCTTCCAGGTCGTCCGATTCTTCTTCCGTGTCAGAGTCATGCGGCATTCGGGACAATGCGTCAGCATTAGCATTCTTTCGACCTGCCCGGTACTTGATAGTAAACTGGTAATTGGACAACCGAGCCATCCATCGCTGCTCCATGGCGCCCAGCTTGGCGGTTTCCAGGTGCGTTAAGGGTTGTTATCTGTAAACGCAGTGAACCGATTGGAGGCCAGATAATGCTTAAATCTTTCAATAATGGCCCAGACCAGCGCCAGAAACTCCAGCTTGAAGCTGCTATAATTTTCCGGATTCCTCTCAGTTGGCCTGAGTTTTCTGCTGGCATATGCGATGACTTTTTCTTGGCCATTCTGCTTCTGACTGAGAACTGCTCCCAAACCTTCATTACTGGCGTCGGTGTACAACAGGAATGGTTGGCTGTAATCAGGATAGGTTAAGATCTCATCACCTGTAAGGATCTCTTTCATCTTTTGGAATGCTTCAGCCTGTTCCTTACCCCAATTAAAGGGAGGGTTTCTGCTCTTTAGGGATTGTCCTACTAGGAGGTCCTGTAAAGGGGCTGCCTTCTTCGTGTAATCTTTCACGAATCTCCTGTAGTAACCCGTTAGTCCCAGGAACTGTCGCACTTCCTTAAGGTTCTTCAGCTCCGGCCACTTCTGGATGGCAGTGACTTTCTCTGGGTCCGGCGCTACTCCTTCCGAACTGACGATGTGCCCCAAGTATTGTACCTTCTGTTTGAGTAGATGGCATTTTGAGGGTTTTAATTTCATCCCGTACCTGGACAGAGACTCAAATACTTCTGCCAGGTGCTTCAGATGGTCCTCATATGTCTTGGAATACACGATAACGTCGTCTAGGTATAGCAGCACGGTTTCGAAATTGAGATGTCCCAGGCAATTCTCCATCACTCTCTGAAATGTTCCTGGGGCACTGCTGAGCCCAAACGGCATTCTGTCGAACTCACAGAGCCCCATTGGGGTGGTGAAAGCCGTTTTCTCACGATCCTCCTCAGCCACAGCCACTTGCCAGTATCCACTAGTCAGATCAAGGGTAGAAAAGTAGTTAGCCGTTTTCAGAGCAGCTAATGATTCCTCTATACGTGGTAACGGGTATGCATCCTTGTGTGTTATGCGGTTCACCTGCCTGTAATCCACACACATTCTCATACTACCATCTTTCTTTTTAACCAGAACTAGAGGGGCTGCCCAGGGGCTACAACTATCCCTTATCACCCCGGCTTTCTTCATATCATGCAACATTTCTTTAGCCTTCTGATAATGGGCTGGGGGTATAGGCCTGTACCGCTCCTTGATGGGAGGATGACTGCCTGTAGGGATATGATGTTGGACTCCCTTAATTACCCCAAAATCAAGTGGGTGCTTGCTAAACACTTGGGCGTACTCTTGCACCACCCGTAATACCCCTTGCTTCTGGTGAGCGGGAGTGGTGTCCGTCCCAACATGGAGTTGCTGACACCATTCCGCCACCTGGGTTGCCGGGTCGTTATCCTCCGCTATTTGACAGGAGTCTAAGGACTCAGCCGGGAGAATAGAATTATTGTCGACAGCATGTAGTTTAGCAATGGTTGCATAACGGGGTAAGTTTACCTCATCATCTCCCCAATTGAGAAGCCGTACCGGTACTCTTCCATTCACCACTTCTACTACTCCCCTAGCAGTCATAAGTGTAGGTCTATGTTCTGAATGGTGGGGTTCTACTACAGCTTGGTAATTCTGTCCCCTCAGACCTATGGCTGCCCTGCACCAGATAATCATTTCACTCATTGGGGGTATCACAATAGGATCCGAGTCAGTGACCCGTACATTACCAATTTCGCCGTCTGTAAGCTTCGCTTGCTGCTGACACACCAGGGCCCGAATCTCTCTTTGGATTACTCCTTTCTGCCTTGGTCGGGCAATCTCAGCGAGCTGTTGGAGCAAGAACACAACTTCTCCCAAACAATTACTGATAATGTTAGTACCCAAAATTATATTTAAACCGTTCTCCTCATTTGCAGTCTTTACTACCAGAAGCCCCTGGTCTTTCAACTCCTCTCTGCCCACCTTTACATCTACACATTTTGTCCCGAGTACTTCTACAGGAAGACCATTAGAAGCATACACGGTAAAGTCAGGGCTCGGGGGTTTAAGACTGTCCATTGACCAGTACTTAGTATATAGGGCATCAGGTATTAGGGTCACCTGGGACCCAGTGTCTAACAATGCCGGAACTGCAATACCATCTAAGATGATAGACAGGTAGGGTCGCCCACCCACATACCTGCGGTTCCAGTCTAGGGGGCCTGACGGGTATTCTCCTGGGTGTTGGCCCTTGGACCCAGGTTCTGCCCGTTTAAAGGACACTGTGGAGACATATGACCTTTCCGGTTGCATCGGTAACAGATGATCTCTCGACGAGGAGGGTGTTGATCAGAGGTCGCTCCTGGGGGTGGCGTTGTCCTCCTCCGGGGGGGCGACGTCTTCTTTCTTCTCCGGTGCATCCACGGGACGTCTTCTGGGCAGTCAGCTAACAAGATCTTCCCTTCCTCCTCTTTCCGCAGCTGCAGGGCACTCATCACAGCAGCCAGATTTTTAGTCAGCTGGCGCACCTCTGAGCGCAGACAATCCAATTCACTGGGAGGTGTCATCTGCGCTTTGGCTTCGGCCACTAACGGGGAACAGGGGGTTACTGCCGGTTCCAGAGTGACTTCAGCCTGATGATGTTGGGTTGCCACCTCAGGTTTGCCCAGGGGCCGCAGCCCTTTTATTGCCATGTCTTTTAGGGCATCAAAGGTAGCATCCGGATGATCTAAGGACCACCAATTTACAGTTCTGCGTTCCTCTTGGGATCTCAATCCCTGTATAAATTGTTCTTTCAGCATTTTATTCTCATCGATAGCATTTAAATTATTAATCTGCTTAAGAGCTCTCAGGGCTCCTTGTAGTCGGCAAGCGTAGTCCCGGATGCTGTCACCTGGCTGTTGTGAACAGTGATAGAAGGCCATCCAGAGATCCGTTTCTGTGCGGTCTTCAAATATGGCATGCAGCTTAAGGAGGATCGCAGGTACCGACTCCTGATCAACGGCATCCCAAGTCTCACTTCCCTCTCAGCAGCGCCAGTTAGCTGCCCTATTAGCACAGCAGCTTTTTGTCTCTCAGGCATGGAGTACATTTCTAGGATGCTGCATAACTTCCGCTTGAAGCCTGCTAATGTGCCTGGCTCACCGCTGTACTGGGGAAGCCATTTCGCCCCTGGCATATATGGAAGCGTTAGTGGCATGATCGGGACTACCGGACTGGGTGCTGGACCTGCACCCCCATCTGGCGCTACAATACCAGGCGGTGCGGGATTGGGGCCTCCGGCCGGGGCCGCACTGTCAGCCGGTTGTTGTGACATCTTAGCGCCCCCTTGGTTAAACGGAGCCTACCGGTTTCAGATGCTGCTATTTCACAGGCACAGCAGTGGGAACAGGACCTTCGTCGCAGGCGCTCTGATGTCAGAGCGTTCACTTCCTATTGCAGGACCTGCCGATGAGTCAGAGCCGGGGGCGTGTCCAAGACTTTGCGCGCTCTTTCAGGTACGCCCACCTTCTTCTCCAGCGCCTTAGGGCGCGAATCTGGCGGCAAATATGGCGGTATTTGGCGCCAAACAATAGCAACAGTCTTTTTCACCAAAACACTCCACAGGCACACAGGGCTCGCAATTCTGCAAGTTTCGGATCCTGTTCGTGACGCCAAAGTTTTGTATCGACCCGCCACCACAATTGTGGATTACCAGGGCAATGGGGTACTCAGAGCCGAGCCCATGGAAGTCTATGGGGTTTGTGTCACTGGCAGCGGTGGCTCGGTCTGTGGCCCTGGCGGTCTGGCGTATGTTGGGGGGAATATTTACAGGGGATAGATTTATATACAGTTCGTGACGCCACCTGTAGTCTCTGGTAATTTGTACCAGCGCTGCTGTAGATCTCTGAGGGGATGGTGAGGCAGCTAGATGTCGGGTCCCCTACAGGTGGGACTCTTCCCTCAGGTCGATGGTTATGGTGGGGTTGTGCAGTCATGCAATTAAATAACTCAGTCTCACACCGTCAGCGTCTTTCCATACCTTTTACTTGTAAGATGGTAAGGCAGATCCCAGGGAGGCTGATGGGGTTGATGGAGGATGAGTTTTGAGGCAACGCTGAGCAAGGCAGGGGCCTCCTTTACTTTCCAATGATGATGAGTCCAACCAGCATAAAGCGTAGTTCACTCCTGAAACTTCAGCTATTTCAAAGCTGTACTGCCCGGTCAGTTTTGTGGTGGAGCCTTCCAGTGATGAAACTAGGTTCTTCTATGCTTGGCCTAGCTCAAAGTTCCTATTCCACCTGACCCCTGTTACGTACTGACACTTCAAGGGCTGCTTTCTGTTACCTAAGGTCCAGTAAGCCTCTGGTTCTTTTACCACTATGCGTGAAGCTATAGTGATGCTTCGGTCTCCAGTGACCGGTGACAATGTGCAGGATACTTCAATCCTAAAGCACTTCTGATTTCCTTCCACTGTGCCTTTCGACTTGCTCAAACTCTCAATCTCAGCACTGACTAGGCTAAGGTGAACTGGCTCACCTATACTAGCCTCCACTACTGTACTGTCTCTCTGAATCGACAGGAATCTTGGTGCTCCAGACAGGCACTCCTTCTCTCTCCCTTCACCTCAGGAGACACCACCAGACTCTCTTGTGCTAAAAACCACACCCCTCTACACCCCTGCTGGGTGTGTCCGAAGTGTATGTGATGTCATGTAGAGCCCTTAACCGTTACCTCTCCACTCATCCTCCTGGTATTGTGTACCTTAAATACCAGGGCTACACACAGTCACTGTGTACATACATTACATTACTGATCCTGAGTTACATCCTGTATTATACTCAGGAGCTGCACTCACTATTCTGCTGGTGCAGTCACTGTGTACATACATTACATTACTGATCCTGAGTTACATCCTGTATTATACCCCAGAGCTGCACTCACTATTGTGCTGGTGCAGTCACTATGTACATACATTACATTACTGATCCTGAGTTACATCCTGTATTGTAATCCAGAGCTGCACTCACTATTCTGCTGGTGCAGACACTGTGTATATACATTACTGATCCTGTACTGATCCCGAGTTATATCATGTATTATTCTCCAGAGCTGCACTCACTATTCTGCTGGTTCAGTCACTGTGTACATACATTACATTACTGATCCTGAGTTACATCCTGTATTATACTCCAGAGCTGCACTCACTATTCTGCTGGTGCAGTCACTGTGTACATACATTACATTACTGATCCTGAGTTACATCCTGTATTGTAATCCAGAGCTGCACTCACTATTCTGCTGGTGCAGTCACTGTGTACATACATTACATTACTGATCCTGAGTTATATCCTGTATTATACTCCAGAGCTGCATTCACTATTCTGCTGGTGCAGTCACTGTGTACATACATTACATTACTGATCCTGAGTTACATCCTGTATTATACTCCGGAGCTGCACTCACTATTCTGCTGGTGCAGTCACTGTGTACATACATTACATTACTGATCCTGAGTTGCATCCTGTATTATACTCCAGAGCTGCACTCACTATTCTGCTGGTGCAGTCACTGTGTACATACATTACATTACTGATCTGAGTTACATCCTCTATTATACTCCAGAGCTGCATTCACTATTCTGCTGGTGCAGTCACTGTGTACATACATTACATTACTGATCCTGAGTTACATCCTGTATTATACTCAGGAGCTGCACTCACTATTCTGCTGGTGCAGTCACTGTGTACATACATTACATTACTGATCCTGAGTTACATCCTGTATTATACTCAGGAGCTGCACTCACTATTCTGCTGGTGCAATCACTGTGTACATACAGTCATGGCCAAAAGTTTTGAGAATGACACAAATATTAATTTTTACAAAGTCTACTGCTTCACTTTTTCTAATGGCAGTTTGCATATACTCCAGAATGTTATAAAGAGTGATCAGCTTAACAGCAATTACTTGCAAAGTCAATATTTGGCTAGAAAATGAACTTTATCCCCCAAAACACATTTCAACATCATTGCAGTCCTGCCTTAAAAGGACCAGCTAACCTCTTTTCAGTGATTGCTCCATTAACACAGGTGTGGGTGTTGATGAGGACATGGCTGGAGATCAATCTGTCATGATTAAGTAAGAATGACACCACTGGACACCTTAAAAGGAGGCTGGTGCTTGGCATCATTGTTTCTCTTCTGTTAACCATGGTTATCTCTAAAGAAACATGTGCAGTCATCATTGCAATGCACAAAAATGGCCTAACAGGGAAGAGTATCGCAGCTAGAAAGATTGCACCTCAGTCAACAATCTATCGCATCATCAAGAACTTCAAGGAGAGAGGTTCCATTGCTGCCAAAAAGGCTTCAGGGCGCCCAAGAAAGACCAGCAAGCGCCAGGACCGTCTCTTAAAAGTGTTTCAGCTGCGGGATCGGGCTACCAGCAGTGCAGAGCTTGCTCAGGAATGGCAGCAGGCAGGTGTGAGTGCATCTGCACGCACTGTGAGGCGGAGACTCTTGGAGCAAGGCCTGGTCTCAAGGAGGGCAGCAAAGAAGCCACTTCTCTCCAGAAAAAACATCATGGACAGACTGATATTCTGCAAAAGGTACAGGCAGTGGACTGCTGAGACTGGGGTAAAGTTATTTTCTCTGATGAATCCCCTTTTCGATTGTTTGGGACATCAGGAAAATGCCTCATTCGGAGAAGACAAGGTGAGCGCTACCACCAGTCTTGTCTCATGCCAACTGTTAAGCATCCTGAAACCATTCATGTGTGGTGTTGCTTCTCAGCCAAGGGAATCGGCTCTCTCACAGTCTTGCCTAAAAACACAGCCATGAATAAAGAATGGTACCAGAATGTCCTCCAAGAGCAACTTCTCCCAACCCTCCAAGAGCAGTTTGGCGATCAACAATGCCTTTTCCAGCATGATGGAGCACCTTGCCATAAAGCAAAGGTGATAACTAAATGGCTCATGGAACAAAACAGAGATTTTGGGTCCATGGCCTGGAAACTCCCCAGATCTTAATCCCATTGAGAACTTGTGGTCAATCATCAAGAGACGGGTGGACAAACAAAAACCTAAAAATTCTGACAAAATGAAAGCATTGATTGTGCAAAAATGGACTGCTATCAGTCAGGATTTGGTCCAGAAGTTGATTGAGAGCATGCCAGGGAGAATTGCAGAGGTCCTGAAGAAGAAGGGTCAACACTGCAAAAATTGACTTGCTGCATTAACTCATTCTAACTGTCAATATAAGCTTTTGTTACTCATATGTTTGCAATTATTATATTTCTGTCTGTGATAAAAACATCTGTCAAACACACATAAAAACCAGGGGCAGCAGATCATGTGAAAATATAATATTTGTGTCATTCTCAAAACTTTTGGCCATGACTGTACACTATGTAAGATAAAAGCTCTTATTTCAGGAGAAGAAAAGCAGATAGAAAAAACAAGCCAATTGCAAACTGGTTTATTTTCGTGTTGTCTAGCTAAAGCAATTTTACATGCAAATACCCCTTTAAGAGCTCCATTTTTTCTCAATACAGAATCAGTATATCACAACATGCTAGCCAAATCCTTGATAGGCTGCAATTTAGATCACATCCACTCGTTGTTCACATACAGACACATATGTATAAACAACTCCAGATATGCCACTTATCTTAGGTTATAAATGCAATGAAAAAAAGAGGAAAATATACAGTGACCAGCTCACCATTCCAGGGAAGTTAGACTATTTACAGTCATGGCCAAAAGTTTTGAGAATGACACAAATATTAATTTTTACAAA